>JAANYP010000956.1:517155-534655 GCA_020465985.1 Centrapalus pauciflorus
TTTCTAATGACATGACCTTGCTCATCCATCTTATTCCTGAAAACCCATTTAGTGCCAATTATAGTTTTACCTTTAGGAGCAGGGACCAGCTTCCATACATTGTTTCTCTCAAACTGATTAAGCTCTTCTTGCATGGCAGTGATCCAATTGGCATCTTTTAATGCTTCATCAACCTTCTTTGGCTCCATCAGTGAAACAAAACTCGAGAACATACAAAAGTTCCCTAAGCTGTCCCACCGTGTTTGTATCCCTTTGTTGATGTCACCAATTATTTGATCATTGGGGTGACACCTGATCCACTTAGGATCATTTTTCAATGATGATTCACCTGAGTTTTTAACATCTTCAACGGGTCCTGTTGAACAGCTCTCAAGATTTTCAGACACACTGTTGTCTTGAGCCTGTTCACTTGTTGAACATGTCTGACCACTGTTGAACATATCAGCAGAGGAACTGGGAAAATCAGCATTGATAGGTTCTGGACATGCAGTTGTAATTAAGTCAGTACATTTATTCACACAGGGAAAAGATTTGACATATCATCATCAAAGTCCATCATGATTAACAGGTTCCAACTGGGTGGTCGTGGAAGCCTTTTTTTGAGTCTCCTTCATTGATTGAATGCATCGATTCATCAAAGTTAAGTTCTCCTGAAACTGATTCAGGAACAGCTTTGGTGGAGGCATTCTTGGACTCTTCAAAGGTGACATTGATAGATTCATCTATCACCTTTCTTTTGTTGTTGTATACTCTGTAGGCTTTGGAGATAGCAGAGTAGCCAACAAACACACCTTCATCAGCTTTAGGTTCAAACTTTGACAGCTGGTCCCTTTGATTCAGAATGAAACAGGGACATCCAAACACATGGAAATAACTGACATTTGGCTTCCTCCCTTTGAGCAGCTCATAGGGAGTCTTGTTGAATCTTTTCACCACTAAGGATCTGTTTTTGGTGAAGCAGGCAGTGTTAACAGCTTCAGCCCAAAATGATGAAGGTAAACCTGATGCACACAGCATGGTTCTGGTAGCTTCAATGAGAGTTCGGTTTCTCCTTTCAGCAACTCCATTTTGTTGAGGAGTTCTTACTGCTGAAAAGTTTTGAGTGATTCCTTTCTCTTCACAGAAGTCTTCAAGAGTACTGTTTCTGAACTCAGTACCATGATCACTTCTAAGCTGCTTTACTTGGGCAGAGTTCAGCATTTCCATCTTTTTGACAAATCCAATAATCTCTCTAGCAGCCTCTCCTTTGCTCTTTAGAAAGATCACCCATGTGTACCTGGAGAACTCATCAACCATTACAAGAGTGTATCTTCTTCCTCCTAGACTTGGGACATTAACAGGTCCAAACAAGTCCATATGGATTAAGAAGAGTGGAGTATCAATAGAGAAATTATGTTTGGATTTAAAAGATGTTTTTCTCTGCTTGCCTTTCTCACAAGCTGTGCATAATCTATCCTTAGCAAAAGTCATAGAAGGCAAACCTGTCACCAACTCTTTCTTACAGAGTTTGTTGATGTTCTTGAAGTTCAGATGTGACAGTCTTCTGTGCCATAGCCAGTTTAGATCAGCATTTGTTCTTGTGAGAAAACAGGTTTCAGTTGTGGGGTCAGCAGAATGCATATCCACAACATATACACCTTTCTTTCGTTGAGCACATAGCACAACTTTGCCTTGGGAATCCAATATGTAACCCAGATGCTCATCAAAGTTAACCTTGTAGCCAGCATCACACAGTTGACTTATGCTGACAAGGTTATGCTTTAGCCCAATCACATAGGCTACTCTTTTGAACACTGCAGCACCAGCTTTAAGAGTTCCATATCCTTCAGTGGATCCCTGTACATTGTCACCAAAGGTGACTTTTGGCCCTTTTTCAGGCCTGAGTTCACTCAGCAATTCTTTACAACCTGTCATGTGCCCTGAGCAGCCACTGTCCAAGTACCAAACCTGGGAAGGTTGTTTTTCCTGCAGAGTGATAAGAGAATTATTAGTCATTTTTAGGGGAACTCATCACAGAGATGAGTTCTCCTACTTCATCAACATTTGTTGATGGACTTGAAATATCCACACTAATATTCCCCTATTTGAATGGTATCAGCTTGAATACCACTTTCAGTGACTGTGACATTTCCAACACTGCTTGTAACAGCTGTGGTGGAAACAGCAGAGTCAACAGGCCTCATGTCCTCAGATTCAGGACAATCCTTGGCCAGATGTGTCTTCTTCCCACATTTGTAACATTTTCTCTTTTTAGGGTTTTTGGAAGAAGATCTTTCAGAAACACATTCTGAGTTATTTTTGTTGATTCTTTCAGCAGTTTTAGCAGTTTTATTACTTTTTGTTGAATCAACAGCTTGAGTGGATAGTTCAATAGCCACAGCTTTGGCTGCCTCTTCTTTCCTCTTTTTAGGAGGACAGATGTCAAAGACAGGGAGCTTGATTGGCTTTTGAGCTTCCACAGGTTTGGGAAACTTATTCCCAATTATCTCAGTTTGAGCAATGGCTTTGCCTTTGCCCCTACTGAATTGTGATTTATGCTGCCTATCAGCATATTCACTGTGTCTGGTTTTGAAAAGCTTATTCTTATTTAAGACCAGTTTACCACTATGATTTGAAAACTTATTTGAAATCACAGCAGTTTTGTTTTCAACATTAGACTTACCCTTGTTGTAAACAGGCTGCTTACTTTTTGAAAACTTGTTTTCAAAGTGTTTAGAATCAAAAGGATTAACATGCTTTTTACCATCAGCTTTGGACTCAGAACCTGTTTTGTCAACAGGTTTAGTATCCACAACTTCAGTTTGAACATGTTTTCCTCTCTTTTGCTTGTGTGGACCAGCAGAGCACTTAGCAGGCTGACTTGATGGAAAACAAATTCCAATATCAGCTTTAGAACTAAATTCACACAAGCTGTCAGTGTTTTGAGGCCTGACAAACCTATTTGTTGAGATTAGTTTACCATTCACATTTTGAATGAATGTGTTTGGAAGTTCACCAAGAGTGGATAATCTTCTTTCAGATTATTGATCTCAACAATGGAAGCTGCTGTGTCAAGATCCCCTCCATGATAGTCTTGGATTTGTGCAGGAATCTGTTGACTTATACAATGGCTGACTTTTTGTGCAGATTGGCACCAATAGTCAACTATCTTTTGAAGCTTAGCATGCTTTATATCTGTTTCTCTCTTTTCTTCCAGTAAAATAGAGTTGATGTGTTTTAATTCATCAAGCTCAGTTTCCAACTTATGGAAACTGTCCAGTTTACTAGATTTAGTTTTAAGATCAGTTTTAAGCTTAGAGATTTCAGATAGTAAAGCATCATGCTTCTCAACAGCAGCTTTTTAGATCAACAAGCATATATTCAAACATTTTAACTTTTTCTTCAGAACTGTAAGCCATAAAATTTTGTACCTTATACATCATAGTAGGATTCCAGTTCTCTAAGCTGCTGAAAGCTTCAGCTTCAGCCATATCCTGTTTGAAACTGCTTGTTGATGGGACATCAGTGTTGGCCATCAGACATTGATTGTCTTCTTCATCAGACGATGAATCAGATTCCTCCCAATCACAAGTCTCTGCCATAAGTCCCTTTTGGCGGTTGGAACCCACTGAGTTTTCCAACTTCCTCAGCTTAGCCATGGCCATAAGGTAATTAACCCTATAACCATCATCCTTGTTTGTCTTGTATGGTTTGGATGACTGACCAACAGCTTTTGACACACAGTCAGTAGCTATATGACCAGTTTTGCCACATATGAAACACTCAGCCTTGGATTTATCAAATGCCTTCTTTTTGCCAGCACCTGAATTTCCTTGCAGCATGTTTCTTCCAAACCTTTTCTTGTTGAACCTTTTGACAAGCATAGCTATCATTTGCTCATCATCTTGTTCAGCAAGATCTGCAGTATCTTCTTCATCTGACACTTCCTCCTTGTCATCATCCTGTTGATCAGGTTGAGTGAACACATCACTCACCTGATTTACAGGCTGTCTCACATTAGCCACAAAGGCTGCACCTCTTTTGGACATTTCCAAGGCATTTCTCTTTTGTTGCCTTGATTGTTCATCATTCAGTAAGGATCCATACAGATTGACTAGATCCATACTTCTTATAGTACCTGAGTTCCTTAGAATTGTTGAGAAGTAGTTCCACTCTTCAGGTAGAATGTCCAGAAATTTATTTACCAGGGTGAGACTGTCCTTAGTGATCCCAACAGCTTTGAGATCCTTTCCCCACATAGTTTTTCGGGATTGTAAGGTTGGCAATGTAGTTTGTGGGTGTTAGGCACAAAAAGGCCTCAGTCAACCTGCTCTGCATCTGAGGGGGAGATTATTAATCAAACCTATTGATGCCTTTGAAGGTTGAATTTAAGGCCTGTTATATGCCTTATTGAAACCTGAAAATGATTTGCAATATCAGCCTAAAGCTGTTCAATGTGTTGCATGTGTTGCAACAAAGGCAGTTTTGCCCAAGCTGTTCAGTCTGCTGAACAGGCTGGACATAAACTGTCTACGCTGCTATACACTGATGAGCAGCTTGGGCAGTTTACAAGTGTTCTGTTCTTTGTGAACAGAACCTGTTCTTCGTGAACAGGCTAAACACTTTATGGAATGTGTTTCCAAGTCCTCATGTATTGTATTTGACTACAAGATCAGTTTACAAAGTCGAAGACAAAGTGAAAATCAGAACTGCTCAGCCTGCCCAAGCTGTTCTGTTACATGAAGACAAAAGGTTATTTGAAAAAGGGTGACAGACCTTTTTCTTATATCAAAATAGGCCTTTACAAGGAAGAAAAACACAAAGTTGACATTCCTTATTTGGTTAAAGGCAATGCAACAGTAGACAAAGTGAAAAGACAAAAGTTCTGCACATGTGAAGACAAGTCTGCTTTTCAGAAAGGTGCAGAAAAGGTTATGTTGTCTTTTCAACAAGACTTCTCCTTTTTCATTTCGTCCAATGAAGAAGCTTCACTTAGATCCTCTGAGTGGGTATAAAAAGAAACTTCCAAGGATTGATCGATTAAGCCAAAAAGCTAAGTGCTGAAAACAAGAGTGAACGTGCATTCAAAGTGTGTCTTTCATGCATGCAAGTCTGCTTGAATAAAACAGTACTCAGTGTCTAAGTTGTTCTTGTTCAAGCTGTTCCTCAGAGTCTTGTAAACACAGTGAGTGATTCTTAGTGAGTGTATTCATTGTAATTAGTTTAAGTCAGTCTTAAACTAGTTAGATATACTGTTGTATCTGTCATCTCAGCTTGAACCTTTCCGCATTCAAGCTTGTTTGTAATTAACATTTGTTAATAATACATACAAACATTGAGAAAATTGTGTGTAGTTTTTAAAGTGCTGTATTCCCCCCCCCCCCCTCTACAGCTTAAAGTTATACACTTGGGATATCTTTTGGGACCTACAAACTTCCTAGCAACACTGAGCCGAATCCAAGAGGTAATATGAAAGACAAGGGTCCTGCACAAGTCAATGTCATTATTGTGCATGATGATGAGCACCCTGAGGATGTTCCTTCTTTTATTTCTTCCTCTTCTCCCCCGTTAAAGAAGGAACTAGAGGCTTTAATGGATGAGATGCATCTGAACGCTTCAGGAAGTACCGCATATGTCCCCCCTAATTTATACATCCAAGGTAAGGCCGACCCTAGTAGTTTCACTATCCCATGTTCTGTGAAGGGGGCTGTATTGAGCAATGCTTTAGCCATTTTAGGCTCTAGCATTAATGTTATTTCTCATGATATTTTCCAACAACTTGATTTGGGACCCCTTAAGCCTTCTTTGGTAGTCGTGCAGCTAGCCGATAGTTCCTTGAGACAGCCTGTAGGGGTATGTGAGGGAGTTAGATTAAAGGTTGATCGATTTGAGTTTGTTGTTGGTTTAGTGGTGCTAGACATGGATAGCTCGAGTGGAAACCCCCTCATTTTGGGTAGACCCTTTCTTACATCTGCAAGGGCATTGATAGATGTCTTGTCTATGGAGTTTACCATTAGAGTGAGAGATGAGGAGATTACATTCCGAATGGCGAAAGCTAATCCGTTATATCCATTTCTTCCTGAGTCACTTTTCTCCATATCTACTTATGTGTCATGTGTTGAATTAGATCATATGTAGTTTGTTCATGCTACGAATGAGTTTGATGCTGATAGAGATTTGCGGGAGATTGCTTGCTTGCTTGGAGTAGATTGGCAGATGCTCATTGATGAGAATGATATTCCAACCGATGAGGATATTTTTGCTTTGTTTCAAGCACCATGACCATCTACTCCTTTTCATACTGATCATGATAAGCTTGATATTCTTATATCTGATTATGTTTTTGTTGGACAGGTACCTTCAAGCTTGGTCAAGAACAAAGGGAAGTCAAAGAAACCAAGACAACAGATAAGGTAGAAAAGATCAAAGAGAAACCAACTTGTCAATATCCGAAGTTTAATTTTGATCATGAGGATCCGGTTGGTGAGTACATTGCTTTAGTGGGTATGAAAGGTTTGCGAGCTCGTTTCCCAGGTATGTTTTATCAATCTATGGGCCATGTGGACGAGTCAAGCTAGAGACTCGTCAAAACAAGCGCTTTCGGGAGGCAACCCGTAGATACTTTCATTTGTATTTTAAGTTTTCATATTATGTTTACTTTGTTTTGCTTCATGTGTTGAGTTGTTAATTTAAATTTTGAAAGTTATATGCTTAAATAAGTAGCCCGCGCATTGAGTATGTGTCTTAGGATTGCATGATTGATGCTAGTAGTCTTGTTTTGAAAGCATGTTTGCTTGTTCTAATTTCTAGTTCATGGTTTTGACTTTTTGAGTCAAATTGAGTTTAGTTTACTTTCTGATTACTTGCTTTAGTATGCTAGTTTGCCTTCAGGTTTCGCTTGAATAATTCACCTTTATTTCGTTCTTGAGTCACATGACTTCTAGTTTTGATATTTAAGGTTTCTCATTGCCTAGCTTAATAATTTGTGCCTCCAGTTTGACTTTCTGAAAGTCAAACTGTTGAGACCTTGATTTTCAAGTTTTTGCATTTTAGCTTTGTAGATCATTTGCTTAAATAAGTGTTCTTGCATCGTTTTACATGACATTCTAATGTTAGGTACGATGTTTAGAAGCCTCAATTATAACTCAAGTCACTCTTGTATATTTGTGTGATTTCCTAGTGTTATCATTTGCATGTTTTAGTGTGCTTTTATGTGTGATTTCTTTTGCTAATTTATCTAGTTTGATGGAATGCTTTCTATTGTTCATCGCTTGTTTCAGTTTCTTTTAAATTGTGTGTTACATGATTAAGTCCATAAGTTTCGAGTCAAGTGTGGGATGGGTTATTTCTTTAATGTTGAGTTTGACTTTTTATAAGTCAACGCCTTTGAGTTAGTTTGAATTTTCTTGCTTTTTTATAATTATAGATTATGTGTGTCGTTTTTAGCATATCATTCATGCTTTTCCATATTTTCATATCTCATGCTATGCCGAAACTTGAGCTTCTATTATCGCCTTAATTACACATCTAGAGTTTCATAAGTTTGACTCTTAAAGTCAACGCATCCATCCCTTAGTTATTTTAGTGCCTAATATTTCCTTACTTGAGTGTGGGTTGATGTTTTTGGTGTGTTTGGAAGCTCAAATGCATGGATTCAATTCTTGGTGTTTTAAGTGTCATGTCCGAGATATACTTAACTTGAAGTGCGGGATGGAGTGTGCTATAGTAGCTAAAGTTTAGTCACTTTGTGATCTTGGTTTCAGAACTTAATTTACCATATGGAATGATGTCTTGTATTGATAAATGCCTGTGTGAGGGTTCTTAATGTTGTTGTTGTGTGATTCTTTTATTGCTTTAATTACATGGGAATGATTCCATCATTTGGCTCCCTAAGTCAATTTGATCATGCTTAGTTCTGTTACAAAGTTCTCATTCACGTGTTATAATTTCGTAGTTTTCAAGCATATGAGTGTGGGGTTAGATGTTTGATGCATTGTTGAGGTAATAGCATACTCCTAGGTTGAGTTCGCGGGATCTATTTGGGGTTGATTGTTACATATTGATCGTGTAGGAAAGTGATTTGCATTCTGCTTCCTGCCTGAACTCCCACGCACCCGTGTGAAACTTCCCACGCACCCGCTTACTTTTATCACACAAGCTTAATCACGCACCTATCCATACCCCCCACAAACCAGCGAAATGTATCCACGTAGGCGCATAGAGCCCTGAAATGCACCATCTCGCACGCAGGGGCGTACACAACCCACGCAGGGGCGTAGCCGGACCCTATTCCACGCAGGTTGCGTGATCTGATTCTTATTAATCACCCTTTCAGCGCCAATTTTAGAACTCGCACTTCTGCACGCAAGTTTTAGGCTTCTGTGCCCATCTTCTCAGCCTCGAGTTCTTTAGATTTTAGCCAGCTTCTTCTCGATTTCTCCTTTGGTTTCTTCAGTCCAGGTTTATTTCTTTCCCTTTTCATCTCCATTTTCGATTTTGGCAAGTTCTAGGGTTCGTATTTGGGGGTTTTTGTGAAACACTCTCACGCGAACACAGACTCCAGCGTCCACTGTGGGTTCATTTATTTGATGGATTTTATGCTTATCTCTATGTCTTTCGTTAAGTATATCAGGTTTCAATAAGATTTAGGGTTGTTTTGCATTTCCTCTCTGGTCACATGCACACACAGTCACGAACTTTAACTGCTGCTCAAGCTCTGTTTTTCTCTCGATTTTTAAGTTGAGTTCTTGTTGTTTGTCGGTGATTTCGCAAGGTTACTGTTTTACCATTGTTATGCATACTTGCTTGCTCTGAATTTCAGACGGTTTGAGGGTTTATAGGCTGCTCATTGCATTGGTACAGTTAATAGTTTCTCACGTTGTTATCAAATGGTGGTCCGACCAGGCATTTTTATTTATTCTTAATTGGTTTTTCCTACTTATTTGGTTGAGTTGTGTGTTTATTGTTTACTGTGGAGTTCCTCTCAAGCCACAATACCCGTCTATGAGTTTCATTTTTCTAGCTCGAGAGCACTAGGAATCTATTGATTAGTTCATGTTTCCATTCATTATTGATTCAGGTTTAATGCTTATCTTTATATCTGGTTGCTCTTGTTTCGCAATGTATGAACACTCATTAGCTTCGGATTTGGATTTTGAAAATGGTTATCTTGATAAATTCTCCCTTGATACTCACACGTTCTGATCATAGTTATATCTTTCATCATGGGTTAAGGCATGCATACTTAGTGTTAATTTAATTCTGCCTTTATGGTTAGGGTTCGTATTTGTCTGTTATTTTGCTGTCCTGTGACCTGTAGTATTGGGGTTTATTCGTCAGCATATATCACTCTACACCTGTTATTTTTTCTTTTTATTTATTGTTATTTTTTATTTTTTTTATTTTTATTTTTTATTTTTATTTTTATTTTTATTTTTATTTTTATCAGTTATAGTCCTAGTTTTTCTTAGATTATATCCTATATTTGTGTTCTTTTATTCCTTGTACATCTGCATGATACACATTTCTTGCGCTTTTAATTCAAACTAACCTTGAAATGTGTTATCTTTTGATCAGATCATGCGAGGCAACAGGTCGCGGTGAATCCCGCTGCCTCCTTCCTCTCCTGTACCAGAGGTTGATTCTGAGGTGGAGTCTGAACACGCTGTGGCAGGCCCTCCAGATGTGGATCAGTGGCTAGATTTTGCGAGGGACGACGATCAGGGGAGTTTTTCTTGTTCTTATTTTCTTATTCCCGTTTGAGTTGAAATATTAATGACAGTGAGGACACTGTCAACTTTAAGTGTGGGGTGGGGGTATGAAATGATGATTTGGAGCTTTGCATGTACTTAAGTAGAAGTCACGACATTTTTATCTAAAACTGGGTTGATTTTCAAAACTTATTCTCTATTTTTGCATGATGGACTCTTTTGCAGTATTGTTCGATTTTCAATGCATGCGAAACTGAGCAAGTAACTTTGAGATTTTATGTGGCAACAGGATGTTTGATGTGCATTTCACGCTTCTTGACTGAAATTGCATGATTTAGCACAAACAACCCTGTACATTCATTTTGTGAGAATTTGAGCCCATCTAGCATTCATATTTAATGCTCACTATGTTTTTGGTGTGAATTTGTCGGTGTTATCTGGATTAGGGTAGAACTTGTTTGTTAAATGCATGCCAAGATCACATCGTTTGAGAATCTAGCACTTATACAAAGGCACAGTTAGGATACCCCTTCCCCAATGACACCCTTACCGACATTATATACCTTAGATTCCCCCTTTTTGAGCCTTGGCCTTTCATTTTGGTGACAGCCCACATTATCAGCCATATAATCCTTTTGTCTTTCGCTTGACCAGAATTGGGATCTTAATTCAGTAGCAAGCTTTAGGGATTTATCTGGGATCATTCGTTTGTTCCTCTGTGAGCCCTGATGATTATGCTTTGTATTGATAGCATTCGAGTCATGTGTAATTCTCTACTTTTGTGTTCTTCCTGACTTATCTAGTGTTGTACCGCGGCGATGCTAGTGTGGTTAAAAGAGTTCTTTTTGGGTACAGATTGCATATAATCGATGTCTGGAAATTCAGTGCTATTTTTAAAAAAGAAAAGAAATAAAGAAAGAAAGAAAGAAAGAAAGAAAGAAAGAAAGAAAGAAAGAAAGAAAGAAAAAGAAAAGAGAAAAAGAAAGAATTGGAATAAGAAAGTGAAATGAACATTTTTCCTTTTGAGCTGCTATTAGATGTGATAAATCAAACCAGTTTCTTTGGGTAATTTTCTCAGTGATTTATTTGGTCCCATGTGGGTTACTCGCTTCGATTGCTTGCTGCTTGATCTTGGATCCCATTCTTTTAGGCCACTTTGGCCATATATTTCCCAGCCCTTAGCCTAGCCTCGTTACAGCCTATTAAGACCTTTATGTGCTCTATTTTCAAACATTGAGTGATGGCGGTGTGATTTACTCTCAAGCATATGCTCATATTCTTTTAACATGTCTGGCATTGAGCGAAATTTGTGAAAACACACGAGCCTATACACATGAGTCATGAGTGAAAACAGTGAGGTGCTAAGTCATGTAATGAGGTGGGAAGTTTTTGACATCGCAATTCTATTCTATTTCCATCTTGTGGTCGCATTGCTTCTTGTTTTGGCTTCAAATTCATAGTTTATGGCTCTTCAATGCGTAAGAGTCTATATACTGTTTCTAGAGAGTTTGTTTTGAGATGAGGCCTTAGTTGAAACCATTTATGTTGCAGTTTGCTTGGGGACAACGAAAGCTCAAGTGTGGGGTATTTTGATATGTGCATATTTATACATATTTCTCGTGTCATTTTCCTTGCATATTATGTGGTTTTCAGATCGAAATGCGTGAAAAAGAAACGGATTTTATTAATATTTGTGTTTTGCAGGTCAGAAGACGTTAAATCGACATTGGAACAGAAATCAAGGCTAAACTAACAAGATTTTATAATCCAGCCATCTTCCTTGATCGAAAGCAAAGCTTGGTGAAGATTAATGCTACGCACCCGCGTGACTTATCACACGCACCCGCGAGGAGGTTGAATCCGCTAGGTCCAGTCAAAGCGTCTACACGCCCGCGTAGGACATCCCACACACCCGCGTGGCCAAGTCCAGGCATAGCAAGCCATGCACCCGCGTGACTTACCCTACGCACCCGCGTGCGAGGCTCGACCCACCAGAATTCGTTTTTAAAAACCCTAGGTAGCAGCAGTCGAAGGGGAACCGATTCAGACTCGATTTAGACGAATTTTGGGCGATTTTACTTACGCTTTTCTCTCATCTTTCACGTATTTTAATCAAAGATTAGTTTAGGGTTTCGTTCTACTTCAAGTTTTCAAGCATTTTGGTCTATTTTGGAGTTTGATTTCACACGGATAGCTAGGGATTTGGTATACTCGTTCCTTAAACTGTCTAGTTTCATAATGGTTGTTATTTATTTGAGTTTAATTTCGGTTTTTAATATGAATAGTGAGTAGTTTTCTTGTTCACCCGCTTGGGATAACGAATTCTATGATTAATTGGTATATTTTTGGATTGATTGATGGGTTTTGGATTTTATTTGTCGGATTGTTGATTATTTCATGTTTTCTTGTTAAAAATCAGATTTTTATTAATCTTTTAGCATTGTTTTGCGAAAATAAAGTATTATTTAAATCTGCGATTTTAAAAAGGAACAATGCTTTGAATGAAAAATTAATAGTCAATTATCTCTTTTAGGCATTGTATTGCGATAATGATTTGATAGTTGATTGTTCATCTACAATTTTATGCATTTGTTAATTCTTATGCATTGTGTTGCGATAATTGGGTTGACAAATCGTAAAGTTTAATTATTAAAAGTAACGAAGTTAATTTGTAGGATTTCGGTATTAATCGGCTATCTTTAGCCATTGTGTTGCGATTATAAGATTTATTGGTTACTATTGGAGTTTTGATGAGTTGCTTTGTTTTCATCACGTGGTTATAAAGATTAAATATATTAACTTGAAGTAATTAATTAAGCGGTAAATTAAACCAAAAATCCGGGCTTAATTGAATTTATAATTGGTTATCAACCGATTTGTTTTTAGTTAGTCGATTCAATCCATCGCCAATTAATTATAGTATTCTAATTCCAAGTGGGTGACGCTTTTGTAATATAAGAGCTTCGTAACCTTAATTTATTATTGTTCTTTACTTGCTAAAATGAATTTTGCTTTGATTCTGTTTTAGTTTGTTTGATTCATTTTATTTAGTGTCATTACTTGTTGCGCTCGTTAGTTAAGTTTAGTTAGTGTTTGCCGGTATTAGTTTTTGTTTAAAATTGAAAAAGCCAAAAGAATTAGTTTAACTTTTTAATCTTGTGTTACTTAGTTTGATTTAGTTATTCGGTTAATTAATTTTAATTATTGCCTCTAGTTGTTAATTTCCTCAAAAAGTCCGAAATAGCTAAATATTGGTTTAGGTTGTAGTATTTGAGTCCAGTTGTGTAATTTATACTTTGGGTTCATTTAGACATTTAAAACCTGAGGTGTGTTTTGCACGCATCAAGTTTTTTGCGCCGTTACTAGCGAACGGTAGAAGCTTTAAGAAACAACCAACACCGATAGTTTAGTTGATCCTTTTTTAAGGGCAACTCCCCAGACAAGTTAAATTTTCTCTCTGTTTTCGTTTTTCTTTAAAGAGTGTTCGGTGTATGAGTCGCCGTAATCCTAATATCGTCAGCCCATACTCCAAACCTGAGCGAGCATTCCGCAACTGTCGTCGTGAACAATCGCACCCTTTAGTTGAGGGACTCTCTAGTTTATGTGATTCTACTGACCATATTGTTCCTCATCTGGGGAGGAAGGTCACGAAGACATTTGTGTTCAGTTACCTCCGATTTCTAGTCCTTCACCTTCTTCACCGTCTTCATCTTCTGATTCTTCGTCTTCTTCTGAGTCCTCATCTTTCACAATGAGAGACCGAAGGACGATGCTTGAGCTTAACCAACCAGTCACCGATGACTCGGAAGGTGCAATAGTTATTCCTGGATTCGATGTCGGTAACTTTGAGCTAAAGTCGAGTATGATCGCTTTAGTTCAGTATAACGTGCAATTCTGCGGTCTATCTTCTGAGGACCCGTATTCCCACCTGAAGAAATTCAGGAAAGCATGCAGTGGGTATAAAGCGAATCAAGTTCCGAGGGAAGTAATTCGACTGATGCTTTTTCCTTACTCTCTTTCAGGACGTGCCATGATGTGGTATGAGTCCCTTCCCTTGAATTCCATTCTTCTTGGGACGAAATGGTATCCAAGTTTCTCCTCAAATTCTACCCTCCTTCTCGGACTACTAAGCTTATGAGTGACATTCTCTCATTTAAGCAGAAACCTGATGAGTCTCTGTATGATGCATGGGAGAGATTAGCAGCGATATTATACTCGATTTAGACGATTTTTGGGACGACTTAGGGCAATTTTACTCTTGGTTTTTAGTAGGTTTTTTAGTTTTAATCATGGTTTAGCCTAGGGTTCCTATTTCTTGAAGATATAAAGCATTTGGTTCGACTTTGGAGTTTGATTTCTTCGTAGATTGCTGCGGTTTTGGTACACTCGTTCCTTAAACTTTCTGAATTCGTAATGGTTGTTATTTATTTGAGTTTAATTTCGGTTTTTAGTATGATTAGTGAGTAGTTTTCTTGTTCACCCGCTTGGGATTATGAATTCCATGTATTAATTGGCATGGTTTTGGATTGATTGACGGTTTATGGTTTATATTTACTGGATTTTTTATGTTCTTCATATATTTTTGTTAAAAATCAGATTTTTATCAATCGTTTAGCATTGTTTTGCGAAAATAATTGTTGGTTGAATCTGCGTTTATAATAAAAATTGAAACTTTGGATGAAAAATTGATAACTGATTATATTTTCTAGGCATTGTATTGCGATAATGATTTTGTGATGAATTAGTGATCTAGACTTTGAGTGTTTCTTAGTTATTAGGCATCGATAATAAAACTAATAATCCGTAAAGTTTGAATTCCAAAGAAATAAAGTTGATTGGTTGAACTCTCGGTATTACTTGATAGTTTTTAGCATCTTTTTGCGATAATAAGATTGTTAGTTAATATTGGAATTCAATTCAATTACTTTATTGTCTTCACATGTGTTGTCATGATTTAATTTTTATTTGAAGAAAAAGAATATTTGGTAAATTAATCCATAATTTGGGCTTAAGTGAATATTTATAATATTAACCGATTTATCTTTAATCGATCAATTCAGACCGCCGCCAATTAATTGTAGTTTTCTAATTCCAAGTGGGTGACGCTTTCGTAACATAAGAGTTTCGTAAAGTTTAATTTAATATAGATCTTTACTTAAGTTAGTTCTGATTTAATTCTGCTTCCGTTAGTTTGTTCATTTTATTTAGTTGTCATTACTTGTTTGCGATCGTTATTTAGTTTAATAGTGTTTGTCGGTACTAGTTTTTATTTAAAATTGAAAAAGCCAAAAAAAAATAGTTTAACTTTTTAGTCTTGTGTTACTTAGTTTGCTTTAATTATTCTGTTAATTAATTTTTTATTATTGCATCTAGTTGTTAATTTTCTCAAAAAGTCCGAAATAGCTAAATATTGGTTTATGTTGTAGCATTGGAGTCTCCGTTCTTAATTCCGTTCCCTGAGTTCGATAAATCTTGGGTGATCTTAAAGCTATATTGCACACGATTGGTACATTGTCATTTTTAAATTTATACATTGGATTCATTTAGACATTTAAAACCTGCAGTGTGTTTTGCACGCATCAGGCTGCCTGATGCGTGCAAAACACACCTCTTGATGCGTGCAAAACACACCTCAGGATTTAAATGTCTAGATGAACCCAACGTATAAATTACACAACTAGCAATGTACCAGTCGTGTGCAATATAGCTTCAAGAATCACCCAGGATATATTGATCTCAGGAAACGGGAATAAAAAACGGAGACTCAAATAGTACAAACCTAAACCAATATTTAGCTATTTCGGACTTTTTGAGGAAATTAACAACTAGAGACTATAATTAAAATTAATTAACCGAAAAACTAAAGCAAACTAAGTAACACAAGATTAAAAAGTTGAACTAATTAATTCTTTTGGCTTTTTCAATTTTAAATAAAAACTAATACCGGCAAACACTAATTCAACTTAACTAACAAACGCAACAAGTAATGACACTAAATAAAATAAATCAAACAAACTAAAGTAGAATCAAAGCAGAATTCACTTTAGCAAGTAAAGAACGGTAATAAATTAAGGTTACGAAACTCTTATTTACGAAAGCGTCACCCATTTGAAATTAGAAAACTAACTAATTGGCGATTGATTGAATTGACGGACTAAAAACAAATCGGTTGATAACCAATTATAAATTCAGTTAAGCGCGGATTTTTGATTTAATTTACCGATTAATTAATTACTTCAAGTTAAAATATTTAATCTTTATAACCACGTGATGAAAACAAAGCAACTCATCAAAACTCCAATATTAACCAATAAATCTTATAATCGCAACACAATGCCTAAAGATAATCGATTAATACCGAAATCCAACAAATTAACTTCGTTACTTTAAAATTCAAACTTCACGATTTGTCAACCCTATTATCGCAACACAATGCATAAGAATTAACAAACACATAATAATCTAGATTAACAATGAACTATCAAATCATTATCGTAATACAATGCCTAGAAAAGATAATTGACTATTTATTTTTTATTCAAAGCATTGTTCCTTTTTAAAAACGCAGATTTAATTAAAACTTTATTTTCGCAAAACAATGCTAAAAGATTAATAAAAATCTCATTCTTAACAAGAAAACGTGAAATAATCAACAATCCGACAAATATAAACCAAAACCCATCAATCAATCCAATAATATACCAATTAATACATAGAATTCGTTATCCCAAGCGGGTGAACAAGAAAACTACACACTATTCATATTAAAAACCGAAATTAAACTCAAATAAATAACAACCATTACGAAACTAAAAATTCAAGGAACGAGTATACCAAATCCGTAGCTATCCGTGCGAAATCAAACTCCAAAATAGACCAAAATGCTTGAAAACTTGAAGAAGAATGAAACCCAAAACTAATCTATGATTAAAAAACGTGAAAGATGAGAGAAAAGATTAAGTAAAATCGCCCAACATTCTTCTAAATCGAGTCTGAATCGGTTCCCCTTCGACTGCTGCTACCTAGGGTTTTTAAAAATGAATTATGGTGGGTTGGGCCTCGCACGCGGGTGCGTAGAGTAAGTCATGCGGGTGCGTGGCTTGCTATGCTTGGACTTGGCCACGCAGGTGCGTGGGATGTCCTACGCGGGCGCCTAGACGCTTTGACTGGACAAAGCTGACTCAACCTCCACGCGGGACGTATGATAAGTCACGCTGGTGCGTAGCATCAATCTTCGCCAAGCTTTGCTTTCGATCAAGGAAGATGGCTGGATTATAAAATCTTGTTACTTTAGCCTCGATTTCTGTTCCAATGTCGATTTAACGGCTTCTGACCTGCAAAACACAAATATTAATAAAATCAGTATCTTTTTCACACATTTCGGTATGAAAACCAAGCAATATGCAAGGAAAACGATACGAGAAATATGTAAATATATGCACATATCACTGATAAGTTATCATTTCCCCACAAAGCTCATGTATTCTATCATATATTTTGAAAATCAAATATATTGTGAAGGTTATTCCATTCACTTTTTATTTTATGAACCCATTTAGTTATTATCAACGAGAAACTCTTCCGCTTAGTTGATTCGTATCATATAACATTGATTACTTACTTTTTTTGGTATTCAAAGATGTTGGATCTCATATATTCATTATTGCTGTATTTTTATAGAATCATATAAGTTTGATTACTTTTTTTTTTTGGATTCGAAGCTGTTGAATTTTATATATCCTATATTGTTGAGCAAAAGTATTAAATTCTCATATAACTTCAGTTACTTGTTTTCTTTGTAATTCAGATGT
>JAANYP010000956.1:537155-630135 GCA_020465985.1 Centrapalus pauciflorus
CTAGTGAAGATATTAGTGTTAAGTGAAATTCATGTGAAGGATTGAAGTACTATTTGTCACACCCTGTTACCCCGGTTAGCAATGAAGCGTGACGTCGCGGAAGCGTAACCATAATCATAATGAACGACCACTATATGGACGTTTTCAAAAAAAATACATCGATATAACTTTTAAATTATAGAAATGTTTTACATAACCCGAAAATGATAAAAGTAGTTCGCAAGATAGAGATTTAAATACATAATTAAAGTAATCAAAATAATGCAACTAAATCTCCGGTAGTTTGAAAATGCATGCGACTCCAAAAGTACGGAAGCTTGAAAAATACTTTCGGTGAGGTGCACTTGCCTTAATTTCCTGAAAATACATGCTAAAATACGTCAACAAAAATTGTTGGTGAGCTCATAGGTTTACACGTAAATCTGACTTGTATGGACAACAGCAGTTGAGTTTGAATTTATAAAATCAAAAATTCCATGTTATGTATTACATATAAACCACCATGCAACCGAAGATTAAATAAATGAGTTTGTCCTGTGCAGTATTCCCATACGTAATACCGTGTGTTGAATATATATGCACCCGCTGTTAGCCGAGCTGAACTAACCCGAATGGGGGACATGACTCCCGATAGATCTATCCACAATATATTCGTGCTTACAAATAAATGCAATTAACGGTTCATGATTTGAGGGCTGATGGAACCACATGTGTAATACATAATAGAAATGAAGTTGTTTTCGTGTCCATATGAAAACGTAGCATGTATTTCAACCCCAAAACATAACAGTGTGAAAATAGGGGCTATGAGGACTCACCGTGAGTGCGATGGCAAATACGAGCGTAAAATGCAAATTTGCGTTGTTTGATGGGTGATGAAGCCGGATGTGTTTAATCGAGTCCTAAATGATAATAGGGACTTAATATCTCTAATATATGATAATATGTATATTTATAGATTTTTATGTCTTAAATCACCCAAAATTACAAGTTTATAAATAAAACCTACTTAAAACGTCAAGTTTATATATAAATAATTTTCCAGCTTTTTCGAAGGTTTTTCGGCCTACTTTGAGGCTGTTTTTGACCAAGCTCCAAAACGTTTAAGGCTTTGGTTTTCTTGGAAATTAAACTACTATATACAAAGAATTTTTAAAGTCAAGAACGGCCGTTTTTCGAGATGTTTAGGTTGGGGAAAAAGGTTGTTAAAAACCTTATGTTGGCCATTTTTGAGCTGTCAAACTTTCGGTTTCCCAAATAATTTCTGGGGGTCTTAAACTCCAAAATAAATTATGAAAACTTCCAGATTTTTAGTTAAGACATAGATCTAACTTTTGTGACAAGAATCAACTCATTTCGTTAAGTTATGATTTTTCAAAATCGATGTAAATTTTCTGCCGAAAATCCGTAGTTTATAAACTTGAAATAACTAGTGATTCTTGTTGTTTATTCAAAGACTACTTGTATAAAAGTTATAAAACACATATATATCACTTGTTTTCATAATATTTACACTTATATGATGTGTTTATATATTTATAAACACATTTGAAGAAAGCAAATTAAAAACAAAACTAGTGACTTATAAACTTGAGTTTTAATGAAACTTGTTGTTGTTGGTGATTATATACATTATGCAAGACTTGTAACAACTTAAATAAAAGAAGTAATAAGGTAGTTTTTACTTACTTTGATGTATTAAAAGAATGCAAATGAGTAGGAGTTGAGTTCTTGAATTGTTGCACCAAAGAAACACTTGAAGAACTTGAAGAAACAAAAAGATGCAACTTTGGTGTTCTTGGTTGCTCTTGGCCGATTTTTTGAGAGAAAAGATGAGAGGATTTGATCTTTCAAGGTGTGAATGAAATGAGAAATGAGTCCTCTATTTATAGAAGAGAATTGGTCTTGCAAATGATAAAAGAAAATGTGGTATTTAACACTTTACCAACATGTTGGAAAAGTAGAAAAAGTGATGAATTCTTTTCAATATTTTTAATGAAAGTCAAAGGGACACAGAAGTGTGTTCCCTTGTATTGTTGGCCTATTTTTAAGTATAAAAATGATGTATTTTGTTTTTTTTTTTTTGTATAAAACTATTTAGAAATGTATTCTTGTATTTCCCTTTTTTTTGTAATTTCATAAATACTTTTGGATGCATTGTTTTAATGAATTGTTTTAGTCTTGCATAATTAATGTTAAATAATTGTATTAGTGTATGATTAGTGTCACTAATCATAATTAAATTATGTACTTAGTTGAATTAATCCATCATATCGTAAATCGATCGGATTAATTGATTTCCCGATTCATCGCACCGGTGAATTTGATTCTAATTGAGTTGAATTTCCTTATGAGCATTGTTAATCACTTTGATTAATTGCTAATGACCATTGATTAGGTTATAATTGGCTATTAAATACAGATTAGGTCATAGTTGCTAACCTGGTTTAATGTCGGATGTTACACTATTAGGGACTGTTATGTGTTATGTGATAATGCTTGTTCTGTAGAGTCTAACCCTTGTGTACTCACGAGATTCTCAGCTTACGTTTTCGAGTCTAAATGTGTATCTCAAGAGGTCAAAAGTCAGGTCAGCATGAGTAAGAAATAGCGGTTATTTCGTGGATTTTTACCCTTTTGACAGTGCTTAGTTTTCCTATCTCAATATGATTTCAATGATGTATTGATGACTTTAGTTGGATATATCGTTCGGAGTTTGATTATGTTTGTATTAGAGTTTCACATCAACAGGTTTTCTTGTAATCCTATAACATGTGTTATTGTGATTATTTTGTGATATTACCATTTAAGATATTAATATGACGTGACATTTAATTGGATTTCGAGAGTGTTAAACTTTGCTGATCAATTTTACAACGTTTCAATTAAATAGATATTTAAATATTTCATTCTTCAGTTATATCACCAAAAGTAAATATTAAAAAATAATAACTTATTTTTGGTATGACATGATAAAAATTTAATCCTGTTTTTAATTATATAATTAATTTTGAACATACTACTTTAATAATCATATTGGCTAATTACCAGTTTTATCATATCATTTAAAGGATTTTAAAAGAACTTATGATAATTAAATATCCTAATTATTTATTCATTTTAGGATTATTATTTTAAATAGGGTTTATTATGAAAAAAAAAACCAACATGTTTTCACGTTTTTTACATTTTCGCCCATCTATATTATTTTTTTCAATAAAAGTCCTCAAGTTAATTTACCTACTTTTTCAGTTTTTAAAAACCCGGTTTACTAATTATAACCGGATTCTAATGTCTAAATTTCACTAAACCAAAAAGAAAGAATTAACTTGAGTACTTTTATAGAATAAATAACATGGAGGATTGAAAACGAAAAAAAAAAACGTGAAAATGTGTTGGTTTTTTTCATAATAAAATGTTAGGCACAAAAAAGACCTCAATCAAACCTGCTCTATATAGGGGGAGATTTTTAATCAAACCTGTTTGGTACACTTAAAAGGAAAATTTAAGGTTGTTCTAATGCCTTATTGAAACCTGATAAGTGATTTGCAAAATCAGCCTAAGTCTGTTTACACTGTTACATTCATTGTAACTTGGTAGATTGTCAAAGCTATTCATAACTGTTGGACAGATTTGACAGAAACTGTCTAAGTTGTTCATGTCCGTTGAACAGTTTTGACCCAAGTTAAGTGTTCTGTTCTTTGTGAACAGGTTTAACACTTTAATAGAATTTGTTTCCATGTCCTCATGCAAAGTCTTGAACGTAAAAATCAGTCTACAACTCTGTTGGGAAATAGTTTAAGTATACTCAAGCTGTTAGTTTAGACTTCTCAGACTGTTAGTAGATTTTTCATGTAAGTACAAAGTTCATGCTGCTAGTTGAAGAAACTCGAGCTGCCAGTGTAAAAGTTCAAGCTGCCAGAACAAATCAACTCAAGCTGCTCAGTTCATGCTGTCAAGTCATTCAAGCTGCTCAACAGTTTCATAAACAGAATGTGCTGATTTTCAGGGAAGATATCTACACGAAGATTCTAGCATATCTACTATCAGAGAAGTCATAGTCCTTCAAGGAAACACGTCCATAAAGTAATATAAATAGACAGAGTATTGTATAGAAGATACACGCATAGAGAAAGAGTTTTCTGCATATTTTGAGTCTGTAATTGCTTTATTGATAGAGTTTTCATAAGCCTCTAAGGTTGTAAAACCCTAAGAACAGTTTGTGTTCTTCGTCTAATCAAACAGATTAGAGGTGATTGTAATCATTGAATTCAGCAATACAAACAGTCTTGATTACTTCTTATGTTTTATGCTATTATTGATTCTGAAAGTTTTTGTCAAAATAATTAAGTGTTATTCCGCAAACTTCTTAATTAAACTTTGATTCAAAGCAAGATTATTGATTTATACTCTGATAAATTCAAATCAGTTAATCTTGGTTATTCATAATTTTCATTATATTTAGATTCTGACAAGTGGTATCAGAGACACAGGTTATTCTTTGTTTTTCATTATATTTAGATTCTGAAGCTGCCAATGCACCTGCTCCCACTGATCAACCTACTGTTTCTGTTCCATCATCTGTTAAGAGGGTGATCTTTCAGCACCATTTGCAAAAGGCTATGGAGATAGAAAAGTTGCTTGATCAACATGACTTCACAAAGCCAGAAATCAACTACTGGTTTGCTAAGTCATTGGATGAAAGAAATATAAGGGTCAAGTTTGTGATAAGGAGAGAATCTGGACCAGAAGAGGAGTATGATACATTCTGGCAGATGGTCCATAAGCTGACCAGGGATGAACTAATAAAGATGTACCACATAGGGTCTGTTTCTCAAGTCAGATCTGATCTTCCACAAGTAAAACAACTCATCAGAGATCTAAGTTCAGTTGCTGATGCTGAATTTGCAAGAAAAGAAGTGGAAGATGCTGAGAAGAAAGGGAAGCAGATCAAGGAAGTACATATTTTTGTCAAATCCAGAACCTACAGAATTCAATTCAAAGATGGATTTGGTATTTTCTTCAATCTCGAGTTTTATAATTTTTCAAAAGATATGCTGCTTCAAATAAAATCAGTTAGGATATCTTGTGATAAAGAAGAGATGAAGAGAGAATTTTTGAAGGCTGTAGATCAGAAGCTTGCACAGTTGTAAGTTTTTGAAAGCCTTGGTTTGTAAATAACAGTTTACTTTTTCATTTCCTTATTTGTATAGAACTTAAAGTCTTGTATAAAGAATTTAAGTTAGGGGGAGATTGTTGGGAAATAGTTTAAGTATACTCAAGCTGTTAGTTTAGACTTCTCAGACTGTTAGTAGATTTTTCATGTAAGTACAAAGTTCATGCTGCTAGTTGAAGAAACTCGAGCTGCCAGTGTAAAAGTTCAAGCTACCAGAACAAATCAACTCAAGCTGCTCAGTTCATGCTGTCAAGTCATTCAAGCTGCTCAACAGTTTCATAAACAGAATGTGCTGATTTTCAGGGAAGATATCTACACGAAGATTCCAGCATATCTACTATCAGAGAAGTCATAGTCCTTCAAGGAAACACGTCCATAAAGTAATATAAATAGACAGAGTATTGTATAGAAGATACACGCATAGAGAAAGAGTTTTCTGCATATTTTGAGTCTGTAATTGCTTTATTGATAGAGTTTTCATAAGCCTCTAAGGTTGTAAAACCCTAAGAACAGTTTGTGTTCTTCGTCTAATCAAACAGATTAGAGGTGATTGTAATCATTGAATTCAGCAATACAAACAGTCTTGATTACTTCTTATGTTTTATGCTATTATTGATTCTGAAAGTTTTTGTCAAAATAATTAAGTGTTATTCCGCAAACTTCTTAATTAAACTTTGATTCAAAGCAAGATTATTGATTTATACTCTGATAAATTCAAATCAGTTAATCTTGGTTATTCATAATTTTCATTATATTTAGATTCTGACAAACTCAAGACAAAGTGGAAAATCAGAAGCTGCCAGTTCTGCCTAGGCTGCTCTGAAGCATGAAGACAAAAAGGATATCTGAAATGGGTGACAGACCATTTCTTATATCAAAATAGCATTACATGAAGAGGAAAGGTTTAAAGTTGACATTCCCCTTTAAGGTAAAGTTGTGGACAATAGAGACAAAAACAAAAAAGACAAAGATTCTGCAACAAGTGGAAAAGCCTGACTTGTCAGACGTGCAGAAAAGCATCATTGTCTTTTTACAAAGACATTCCACTTTCTCTACAACCAATGTAGAAGTTTCACTGAGATTCACTGAGTGAGTATAAAAGAAGCTTTCAAGGAATTAGAGAAATCAAGAGAGAGATCCACAAGTCTAGTACGTGCATTGCAAAGAAATTGTGTTTTTATGCATGCAAGTTCTGCTTTCAACCTAGAATAGACTAGCCAAGTGTGTCTAAGTTATTCCATCTCAAAGCTGTCTGTCTGTGTCTTGTAAAATCAGTGAGTGAACCTAAGTGAGTGAATTCATTTTATCTAGTCTTAGTGTATACTCTGTTGTTTTCGTCATCTCAGTTTGGATCATTCCGCAATCCAAACTTGTTTGTAATTAACACTTGTTAATATATACATACAAACTTTGATAAAAAGTGTGTTATAAACAATTAGTTGTATTCAACCCCCCCCCCCTCCCTCTACAGTCTCTAGTAACATACTTGGGAAACCATTTAGGACCTACAACTGGTATCAGAGCAATTTAGAGTGTGTGTTAACTCTAGATCTCTCATAACTTCTCGTTTCCCACCAGGGACTATAGTGCTACAAACTCTTCTTCTTACTATGACAATGGATCTATGGCCAAACCCCCAAAGTTTATTTATCAGAACTTCTCTGGATGGAAGTGCAGAATGATGCTCTATTTGGAGAATCTGGATGTGCAACTTCCAAAGATAGTAATGGAAGGTCCATATGTACCCACCTCTGTCACTACCATTACTCTTGTTGCTGAAGGTGTTGTTCCTGATGTCAGGATCATTGAGAAAGAAAAAGCTCAATGGACCGATGAAGATAAGAGACTGGTGGCCCTTGATGCAAAAGCCAGGAACAACCTTGTCGTCTCTCTACCTGATGATGTGTTCAAACAGGTTGAGAAAATGAAAACTGCTAAAGAAATGTGGGATACTTCGTGTACTGTCTATGATGGCCCCACTATCACATTGGATAACAGGATCAACGATCTTGTTAGACAATATGAACTATTCTTTGCAAAGCCCAAGTGAGAGTCTCACTGAATACTACACCAGGTTTACTTCTTTAATCAATGATCTCAAAGCTGTTGGGATCACTAAGGACAGTTTAAATCTGGTGAACAAGTTCCTGGACATCTTACCTGAGGACTAGAACTACTTTTGAACTATCTCAGAAACTCAGGTACTATCAGAAGCATGGATCTAGTCAACCTCTATGGATCCTTGCTGAATGATGAATAATCAAGGCAATAAAAGAGAAATGCCTTGGAATTGTCCAACAGAGGTGCTGCCTTAGTGGCTAATGTGAGGCAACCTCTTAATCAGGGGTGCGATGTGTTCACACAAGCTGAGCAACAGGTTGATGATAACTTGGAGGTAACTTCAGAAGAAGAAGAAGAAGAAGAGTGTGAAGATCTTGTTGAACTTGATGATGAGCAAATGATTGTCATGCTAGTAAGAAAGTTCAACAAGAAAAGGTTTGGTTTTAATATGTCACGGAGGAAATCAAGTGCTATCAAAAAGAAAATGTCAGGATCTAAAAATTATGAAAATTATGAATAACCAAGATTAACTGATTTGAATTTATCAGAGTATAAATCAATAATCTTGCTTTGAATCAAAGTTTAATTAAGAAGTTTGCGGAATAACACTTAATTATTTTAACAAAAACTTTCAGAATCAATAAAGCATAAAACATAAGAAGTAATCAAGACTGTTTGTATTGCTGAATTCAATGATTACAATCACCTCTAATCTGTTTTGATTAGACGAAGAACACAGACTGTTCTTAGGGTTTTACAACCTTAGAGGCTTAAGAAAACTTAAACAATAAAGCAATTACAGACTCAAAATATGCAGAAAACTTCTCTCTCTATGCATATTTCTTCTATACAATATTCTGTCTATTTATATTGCTTTATGGACGTGTTTCCTTGAAGGACTATGACTTCTCTGATAGTAGATATGCTGGAATCTTCGTGTAGATATCTTCCCTGAAAATCAGCACATTCTGTTTATGAAACTGTTGAGCAGCTTGAATGACTTGACAGCATGAACTGAGCAGCTTGAGTTGTTTTGCTCTGGCAGCTTGAACTTTTACACTGGCAGCTCGAGTTTCTTCAACTAGCAGCATGAACTTTGTACTTACATGAAAAATCTACTAACAGTCTGAGAAGTCTAAACTAACAGCTTGAGTATACTTAAACTATTTCCCAACAGAAAACATTTGACAAATCTAAGGTTGACTGCTTTAAATGTGGCAAAACTGGTCATATAGCTGCAGACTGTATGTCAAAAGTTGTTGGCTCATCTTCCAAACCCTACAAGACAAATAGGGATGATGGTTACAGGGTTAAGTACCTTATGGCCATGGCCAAGTTGAAAAAGTTAGAAGACTTTGTGGCTTCTAAAAAACAAAAGGGACTAATGGCTGAAACCTGTGATTGGGAAGACTCCGATTCATCTTCTGATGAAGAGGATAACAACTGTCTAGTGGCCAACACTGATGTTCCCTCTACAAGTAACTTAAAACAAGATCTGGCTGAACCTGAAGCTCTTAGCTCTTTGGATAACTGGAATCCCACAATAATGTACAAGGTACAAAATTTTAAAGATTACAGTTCTGAAGACAAAGATAAAATGTTTGATTACTTGCTTGTGGATTTGAAAGCTGCTATTAAAAAGCATGATGCTTTAAAGTCTGAGATTGAAACAAAAAACTGAACTTGAACTAAAATCTGATGAACTTGACAGTTTTCATAAGTTGAGAACTGAACTTGATGAGGTAAAACACATCAACACAATTTTGTTAGAAGAAAAGAGAGAAACAGACTTAAAGCATTCAAAGCTTCAAAAGATTGTTGACTCCTAGTGTCATTCAGCTAAAAGAGTCAATCAATGTATCAATGAGCAAATCCCTGCTCAAATCCAAGCATATCTTGGAGGTGACCTTGATACAGCAGCTTCAATTGTTGAAATAAAGAATCTGGAAACAAATTTGTCTACTCTTGGTGAGCTTCCAAATACATTTATCCAAAATGTAAATGGAAAACTAATTTCAACAAACAGGTTTGTCAGTCCTCAAAACACTGACAGTTTATGTGAAAAGGTTGTAAAGTCTTGTGATGGAATGTGTTCTCTATCAAACCATCCTGCTAAGTGCCCAACAATTACACATGAACAACTGACTGGAAAAGGTGTTAAATCTGCAGTCCTGAAATCTAAACCTGTCAATAAGACAGGTTCTGAAATCAAGACAAAAGGTAAGAAACATGTACTACCATTCAATGTTGAGTTCTTTGAAAAGAAATTTTTAAAAGGAAAGCAGCTTATATCCAACAGGGTTAAGTCTCATGTTGGAAGTAAAAATGTTATGGTTTCAAATAAGTTTTCAAATCATAGTGGTAAATTGGTTATAAATGAAAGTAAACCTTTTGTTAAAACCAAACAAGATGACCATGCTACCAAAAGTATGCAAAAGTCATCAGAACTCAGTAATAGCCACTGCTCAACCTGAGAAAACTAAAAATAAGTTTTTCAAAGCTGTGGAAGGTTAGAAGATAGTTAAATTGCCTATATTTGATCTCTGTCCTCCCAAAAAGAGAAAAGAGGATACAGGAAAAGCTGTTGCTGTTGAACCTTCCATAAAACCTGTTGACTTTCCTAAAATAAGTGAAACATTTGCAAAACCTGTTGATAAGCCCAACAGAGATAAACCAGAATGTGTTTCATGAAGTTCTTCTTTCAAGAAATCTAAAAAGATAAAATGTTATAAATGTGGAAAGAAAACTCATATGGCCAAGGATTGTCCTGAAACTGAGGACATAAGGCCTGTTGGCACTGCTAACTCCAACATTGCAAGATCAAGCAGTGTTGGAAGTAACCTGTCAATGAGGAAACCATCTCAGCAGATACAATCCAAATTAGAATATAAGTGTTAATCTAAGTGGTCTATCAACAAATGTTGATGAGGAAGGAGAACGCATTTCTATTATGAGTTCCCCAAAGAACTAAAGTTTCCTTTTGTTACTCTGCAAGTTAAACAACCAAGCCAGGTTTGGTACTTGGACAGTGGATGCTCTAGCCACATGACAGGTTGCAAGGATCTATTAAGTGACCTTAAGCCTGAAAAAGGACCACAAGTCACCTTTGGTGACAATGTCTAGTGATCCATAGAAGGATATGGAACTCTTCATGCAGGTGCTGCAATTTTCAACAAAGTTGCCTATGTGTCTGGGCTAAACCATAATCTTGTAAGCATTACTCAACTGTGTGATGCTGGCTACAATGTTAACTTTGATGAGCATCTAGGGTACATATTGGATCCCCAGGGTAAAGTTGTGCTGTGTGCACAAAGAAAGAAAGGGGTATACATTATAGACATGAAATCTGCAAATCAAACAACTGAGACCTGTTTCAACTCAAGGAGCAAGGCATACCTCAACTGGTTATGGCACAAAAGGCTATCACACCTGAACTTCAAAAATATCAACAAAGTCTATAAGAAAGAGTTGGTAACAGGTTTGCCTTCTATAAGTTTTGTTAAGGATAAACTCTGCACAGCTTGTGAGAAGGGTAAGCAAAGAAAAACATATTTTAAGTCTAAGCAAAATTTCTCTATTGATACACCTATCTTCTTAATCCACATGGACTTGTTTGGACCTATCAATGTCTCAAGTCTAGGAGGTATTAGATACACCTTAGTAATGGTTGATGAGTTCTCTAGGTATACATGGGTGCTCTTCCTAAAGACCAAAGGAGAGGCTGCCAGAGAAATTATTGTATTTTCATAATTATGGAAGTTCTGAACTCTGCTAAGTCAAGCAGCTTAGAAGTGATCATGACACTAAATTCAAAAACAGTACTCTTGAGGACTTCTGTGAAGAAAGAGGAATTTCTCAAAACTTTTCAGTTGTAAGAACTCCACAACAAAATGGAGTTGCTGATAGGAAAAATAGGACTCTTATAGAAGCTGCTAAAACAACGTTGTGTGCATCATGTCTCCCTTCATCATTTTGGGCTGAAGCTGTCAACACTCCTTGCTTCACTAAAAACAGATCCTTAGTGGTGAAAAGGTTCAATAAAACTCCCTATGAGTTACTCAAAGCGAGAAAACCAAATATAAGTTATACCAAGTGTTTGGGTTCCCTTGTTTCATTCTGAACCAAAGGGATTAGCTGGCCAAGTTTGAACCCAAAGCTGATGAAGGAGTGTTTGTTGGATACTCAGCAGTTTCCAAAGCCTACAGAGTATACAATCCCAGGAGAAATGTGGTAGATGAATCCACCAATGTCACCTTTGAAGAGTCTGTAAGTCCTTCACTCAAAGTTGATCCTGAATCAGTTTCAGGAGACTTTAGCTTTGATGATCTTATGAATTCCAATGCTGAAGAAAACGACTCTAAAGCTTCTGTATCACCCAGAGTGGAACCTGTTAACCACAATGGACATGATGATGACTATATTGGTTCACCCTGTGTGAATAAATGCACTGATATAGTTAATGTACCATGTCCAGAACCAATCAATGTTGATTTCCCTGAATACTCTGTTGATATGTTCAACAATAATGGCTCATCCTCAACAGATGAACAGGCTCAAGATGTCAGTGTGTCTGAAAATCTTGAGAGTTGTTCTACAAGACTTGTTGTGAATGAAACTGATGTGCAAGATACAGAGGAATCATCATTGAAACATGATTCTAAGTAGACTCAGGTGTCACCCAAATGATCAAATAATTGGTGACATTAATAAAGGGGTGTAGACAAGGTGGGACAGCCTTGGAAACTTTTGTATGTTTTCAAGTTTTGTGTCCCTAATGGAGCCAAACAAAATTGATGATGTACTGAAAGATGCCAATTGGATCACTGCCATACAAGAGGAACTCAATCAGTTTGAGAGAAACAAAGTATAGAAGTTGGTCCTTATGCCTAAAGGAAAAAACAATAATTGGCACTAAATGGGTTTTCAGAAATAAAATGGATGAACAAGGTCATGTTATTAGAAATAAGGCAAGACTAGTTGCTCTAGGGTATAGACAGGGAGAAGGTATTGACTATGATGAAACATTTTCTCTAGTGGCTAGGCTAGAAGCAATTCGTTTGTTTCTAGCATATGTTGCACACAAGAGCATGAAGGTATTTCAAATGGATGTAAAGAGTGCATTTTTGAATGTTAAGCTGCAAGAAGAGGCATATGTTAAGCAGCCTCCAGGTTTTGAAAATGAACATTATACAGGCTTTGTCTATAAGTTGCACAAAGCACTCTATGGACTGAAACAAGCTTCAAGAGCCTCGTATGACACTCTTGCTGATTTCCATATGAGCAATGGATATTCCAGAGGTAAAGTGGATACTACATTATTCATAAAGAAAGTGAAAACTGATATTATGCTTGTTCATATTTATGTGGATGATATTATATTTGGTTCTACTAATGAACAGCTATGCAAGAATTTCTCACTGCTCAAGAAATCTAAGTATGAAATGAGCATGATGGGTGAACTAACTTTCTTTATAGGATTACAGGTTAAACAAACCTCAAATGGAATTTTTATAAATCAAAAAAAGTACACATTAGATCTCTTGAAAAAGTTTAAATTTGATCAATGTTCTCCCATCAAAACCCCAATGGCAACCAATGTTAAATTGGATGCTGATACCTGTGGCAAGCCTGTTTCAGTAACAGCTTAAAGAGGTATGATTGGGAGCTTGCTATATCTGACTGCCAGTAGACCAGATATAATTTTTTCTACTTGTTTAGGTGCTAGATTTCAAGCTGATCCAAAGGAATCACATCTAGCTGCTGTAAAAACAATTTTCAGATACCTAAAGGGTACACCAGGTTTGGGTCTTTGGTATCCCAAAGACTCCAGCCTTGATTTAATTGGATATACAGATTCTGATTTTGCAGGTTGCAAGCTAGATAGAAAAAGCACAACAGGTGAGTGTCAACTCCTTGGTGGAAAGTTGATCAGTTGGTGCAGCAATAAACAAAATTGTGTTTCTACTTCTAAGCTGAAGCTGAATATAATGCTGTTGAAAGCTGCTGTGGGCAGATCCTATAGATGCAGCATCAGCTTGAGGATTATCGTTTGGTATATAGGAAAACTCCTATTCTATGTGACAATACCAGTGCCATAGCCATCTCCAACAACTCTGTCTTCCACTCCTGAACAAAGCATATAGATGTCAGACATCACTTCGTAAGGGATCACATCCAAAAAGGTAATGTTAAGGTAACTTTTGTTCCCACAAAAGAACAGCTTGCAGTTATTTTCACCAAACCTCTTGATGAAAATAGGTTTAATTCCCTTGTGTGCAAGCTGGTAATGTTAAATAAAAGTGACTAAGTGTCATTGACGTTCAAAGGATACTTAAAGCAAAACTGTCAAAATCTTAAACAATAGCTTTGACAGAACAAGTTTCACCAGTTCTGTGCTTAGCCAGTTCTATAAGATTTGGACAGGTTTGGCAAGTAACAAGTTTGACAAAATAACAAATTTTTCAAAACTGGGTTTTTCTTTCAAACGTGCGTTGTTGTCTAAACCTGAAACCTGCTCACTCTGTAATCTGTCATACAAGGCAAGCCTTGTAATCTGTTGAAGTTATTGAACAGGGTTCAAATTGAAACCTGCTCTTAAATAAATGCACAGGTTTCACAAACAACTTGCAAACTCATCAGTTTTGGATGAAATATTTTCATCATAGGTTTGAACAACTGTTTTGAACATCCACTTTTTAATTAACATTACTTCACATTTAAGTTACATAAATTATGTATTTATTTATCTTAATTACCTGCGGATAATGTGTGTTACGTGTTTAAGTGGAGAAAAAGGTCAAGTTGGTCTGACAAACGTGCTGACGGGGTAACTATTCCGTTTCCCTTAGTCATCATATTTCATATCAACCGCCCATTTCTCTCTCCCACTATCTTACATTCAAATCTTATAAATACCCACTTCACTGTTTCATTTTCTTCTTCCCTACTGCGACCCTAATATCCATACACTCTTAAAAACCCTAACTATCTTCAAAAGACTTAGTATTTAAAACTTGTGCATTCTCATCTACTTCAACAATGGTCTCCAATACTCCCCTTGTACCTGCATTCCTTGGTGATGATGTTGTAAAACACCCATCAGTCACCACCATGCTAACCATCAAACCCACAAACTATGTGGCCAATCCGACCATTCCCAAGAACTATGTTGGGAAAGGCTATGAACCGGTGGTGGAATTCCTGAAAGCTCATCCTCTGAACTATGCCATGACAGCCACTCCTGGTGTCATGTATCCAGAAATGGTCTATGAGTTCTGGTACACCTGTTCTTATGACTCTGCTACCAAGACCATTAGAGGAACTGTTCTCAACAATACTCAAGTTGTTGAGATAACTGTTGCTCTTCTGTAGTTGAGAAATTTGATAAAGCACAACCTGAAAATCCACAAATGGCTAATCTGCTAAGATGATGTGGTGTATATGCACCAAGGGTGGGTACTACTCTGTTCAGGAAACAGCATGCACTTATCCTCTTTGCCTCTATGGTGATGAGTCTAAGCCGTAAGGTTGGTTCGTTTGATCAGCTCAGCCGAGATGAAGTTCAAATAGCCTTGCAGTTTGTGGATTGGACTACGTTGAATATGTCCAAGTGGATATTTTCCAATCTGAGGGCCTTCGTGGAATAGGATCAACGTCCTCTAACTGTAAGGTTTCTCGGATTCTTAATCCTGATATTCAAACATGTCTGTGGTGACACTTTGTACAACTCTCAACCATTCTTGAAGTCAATGGTGTTTCTTGTGATTGGAAACAAGGTATTTCATGCTCCGGTGTCTGCTGATGATCCTCCTCTCTCAACTCCAATGAGGAGGTTGCTTGGTTTAGTGGAAGGACATTCTACTCAGGTGGTGAATCCAATTTCTGCTCCCATAAAAAATCCAAATCAAGGACTGAAAAGGCAAAAGGTGCCTTGAAGTCCGCTGAAGTTGGGCCTGCCAGCAAGAAGGCCAAAACAGCAAAGTTTGCACCCTCAGTCTCTGTGCCTGGGGGGAGCAGGCTGGTCACCCAGGTTCATCTGTTGAACCAGAAGTCTTTGTGGCTAGTGACTCTGTGCCATCTGAGACTATGGAACATGTTCCACCACCTGTTTATAGCACAGTCTCCTCACCAGTCCAAACACAACAACCTCCCACTTCTCCCTCTTCTCCCACCATTACTTAAGGCAAAGGAGAAAATCCTTAGCCAGAAAGAAAACCACCAGCCTACCCACTCATCAAAGCCCCTTTGACCCCTCTTAACAGGAGTCAGTTGCAAAAGAAGCATCTCCTACTGCATCCCCTTCTCGTATTTTGGGAGAAGGTGCACCCTCTATGGAGCCTGCTTCACTCCAGCCTGAGTCAACCCAGAGTCAGCCTGAGCCCTCTGGTTCCTCCCAACAGAAACCAGTTGTACAAATGGAGACAACCACATCCACTATCCCTTCCTCTCAACAGGTTGGGGATATTGAAAGACAGGAGCCCTCTCCACTCCATACTGAGTCCACACTGTCCCCCACTCATATTTCTCCTTCACACCCTGAGTCTGAACAAGTTGCCAAGTTGGTTCAAGCCCACCAGCTGATCAGCCTTCAACTTCTACTCCTCATGATGCAGCTGTTCAATCCCCAACAGCTGCTAAAGGACCAACATCCCAGGCTGATGATCGTCAGGGTACAGAACAACCTTTTGGTGAAGCCTTTTCCCAGATGCAAATTCCATCTCCAGTTTTCACCACTGCTGATGTTGAAATGCACACCACTTCACCCCATGAAGAAGTGCCTCAAAACCAAGGCACTACTGAGGGTACCACCCATGTCCTTGATGAAGAAGTCACAATCCCAGTGGCCACTAAAAGGCAAACATCACCTATCCCCTCACCTCATGAAGCGGGTTTGGCCACTGCTGAAGGTATCCTTGATCCCTCTAAGTTGGGTCACTTGACTTTTGCCCAGGCTAGGGAACTTCTTTCCGATGTGCCCCTACCATCACCAAGTGAACCTACCACTCCTCCATCTTCATATTCATCTCCATCCACTCAATCAAAACAATCCACCCACACTCCTCCCTCACCAATAGACCTTTCCTTGAAGGAACAACAAACTGTGTTGTCCAACAAGGTTAGTTCTTTAGAAAGTTCTATGACTACTCTTCCTTCTACCATTGTAGGGTTTCTTGATTCGTTCAAGACATCCTTTCCATTCCCCTTTCCACAACCTGACTATTCCTCTTAGCTGCTTGCACTCACTGCACAGCTGCAACAGCTCTCAACCTCACTTTCATCTCTCCTTTCCAACCAACAGGACTCTGTGTCCAGCTTGGCAGTTGTTTCCAACAACTGTCAAGTGTAGTTGAAACATGTTCTGTCTCACTGCCCTCCACTTTAGCCTCTTTGAATACCTTAGTGGTATATTTGTCCAACACTGTGGCATCAGGCTTTGAAGGTGTGCAAGAATCAATCAATATAACTCTTTCACAGCTTAAGAGTCTGATGTTCAGTGACACAGACAGGGCTGCTCTCTCCATTCTTTTAGCCTCTACAACCTCTCAATCCTCCTCTCTTCAAACCTACCTTACCTAGTTAGCTGAGGTCAAAGACAATTTGGCTTTCTTAGTGCATAGCCTAGTTGGTTCTAAACCTGTTACCAAACCTGTTGTTGCCAAGCCTGTTGTATCCGTTCCTTTGGGCAGAACTGGTGTTGAAGGCTCTGTGCCATCTCCTTCAAAGAGGTAGAAGAAATCTGCCTCAAAGACAAAGTCTAAGGGGGAGGATTCTTCCTCTCCCTTTAAGGAGAAGCCAGCTTCAGTTAGCCATGCAGTAGATCATTTAACAGCTGGTGATGCTGCAGGTACATCAAATGTTTCTGGGACAGCTGAGCCTACTCAGGCCAGGTCCCCAAATCCTGCACCATCTAAGGGGAAGGAACCTGTTCTTGAGGACAGGCCCAGCAAACGAAGACAACTTGTCCTAGAAACATCAAAAGAAGAGGAAGAGACTGAGATGACCCTATCCAAAACAGCAAAAGGAAAAGGCAAAGCTGCTGTGGACACAGATGTTGAAAAGACTTCTACAGCTCAAATATGATAAGGCTCAACCTAAAAAATGAAAATTCCACTTGACGTCTATTATAAGTGGAAACAAGAGCAAACTGAGATGTTGGAGAGACAAAAAGAAGAAACAACCTCTGTGAAAGCTGCTCAAACTTTGGCTGCCAAGGAGGCAACGAAAGTAAAAATGTCATCCTTGGTAGTTCAAAGGAAGTTGGAGGAGGCAGTGAAAGGGTCAGACAGTGGGAAGGAAAAAGAGAAAGAGAAATGCTCAAAGGTCTTAGTGACCAAGGGAAAGAAGTTCTTTGATGTTGCTGAGAGAAGAATTGTCACTGCTGAGAGAAGAATTGCCAAGGAAACCATTGTCAATGTTGTTCCCATCTCAAGAAAGAATCAGCCCTGGAAGCTTCAAATCACAAGACATAATGCTGAAGGCCCTGAATTGGAAGCATATGAAGCTGCTAATGTTGGCAGAATGGGGTACAGGAAATGGGTTGAGCTTGCAGTTGCCCGTTCAAAGTCTAAAACTGCTAAAACAGTCAGGGCTCTTGTAAAGAAACTGATGGAAAAGGTGAAAGGGTTGGGCTTGATCCCTGAGGAAATGATCAAAGGTACTTCCAAGATAGAACCTAAGATCAAGCCCAGAAGACAGAAGAAAGATTCAGAGCTTGAGGAGATAGTCCAGCTGATTGAACAGGGTTTCTATGTCACTCAGATTATAGGCATAGATCACAGCCTGCCTCAAGGTGTAGAACCTGAAGAAGGCAAATATATTGAAGATCCTGAGGAAGGAGTGTTCTTTGTGAATCCTCTAACTAAGAAAATGTGTTTTCAGAGAGCCTCAGATCTTCATAAAGCTGGTGTCAAACCGGTTATTGCCTTCAGGTTCACAAATGCTTTTGCCAAACATTTCCTCATAGTTGAGGTAGAAGCTGTTGAAGCCAGAAAAGAACTGATAGCTAGCCTGGAACAAGAAAAGCTCCTCAAAGCTGCTGATGATTTAGAAAAGAGAATTAAGGAACACCAATGCCCATCTACAAGTGATAACATGGAGGATTGAAAACACAAAAAAACGTGAAAACATGTTGGTTTTTTTCATAATAAAATGTTAGGAACAAAAAGGCCTCAATCAAACCTGCTCTATATCATAGGGGGAGATTTTTAATCAAACATGTTTGGTACACTTAAAAGGAAAATTTAAGGTTGTTCTAATGCCTTATTGAAACATGATAAGTGATCTGAAAAATCAGCCTAAGTCTATTTACACTGTTACATTCGTTGTAACTTGGCAGATTGTCAAAGTTGTCCATGACTGTTAGACAGGTTTGACAGAAACAGTCTAAGTTGTTCATGTCTGTTGAACAGTTTTGACCCAAGTTAAGTATTCTGTTCTTTGTGAACAAGTTTAACACTTTAATAGAATTTGTTTCCATGTCCTCATGCAAAGTCTTGAACGTAAAAATCAGTCTACAACTCAAGACAAAGTGGAAAATCAGAAGCTGCCAGTTCTGCCTAAGCTGCTCTGAAGCATGAAGACAAAAAGGATATCTGAAATGGGTGACAGACCATTTCTTATATCAAATAGCATTACATGAAGAGGAAAGGTTTAAAGTTGACATTCCCCTTTAAGGTAAAGCTGTGGACAACAGAGACAAAAACTAAAAAGACAAAGATTCTGCAACAAGTGGAAAAAACCTGACTTGTCAGACGTGCAGAAAAGCATCATTGTCTTTTTACAAAGACATTACACTTTCTCTACAACCAATGAAGAAGTTTCACTGAGATTCACTGAGTGAGTATAAAAGAAGCTTCCAATGAATTAGAGAAATCAAGAGAGACATCCACAAGTCTAGTACGTGCATTGCAAAGAAATTGTGTTTTTCATGTATGCAAGTTCTGCTTTCAACTTAGAATAGAATAGGCAAGTGTGTCTAAGTTGTTCCATCTATAAGCTGTCTGTCTGTGTCTTGTAAAATCAGTGAGTGAACCTAAGTGAGTGAATTCATTTTATCTAGTCTTAGTGATAAAGTTCATTGCTTAGTGTGATTAATCTCAGCTGTCGAATAATGGGTTTACAAAAAAAATGATAAAGTTCTCAAAATGTTTAATTAGCAAATTTGATTAAATTATTAAAACGAATAGATTATAACGATCTATTGTTTCACCGAAAAGCAATAACAAATCTAATCTCACCTGGTTTAATTATCTAATGTGATTAATCTCATCAGATCATGGGTCTGCAAAAAAATTATAAAGTTTATAAAACTATACAAACATACATTACATAAGGGCAAACGACGATAAAATAGTAATAACTTTTGTCATTTTTATCATTAATAGTAACATTTTTTTTATTTTTTATCATTGATAACATTAACTTTTGTATTTTTTATTGTTCATAGTAACAACTTTTTATTATTCTACCAATAATAGTAATTGGTGTTAGGAAATCAGGAACAAACTTAGAACTGAAACCAAGAACTCAACAAATTCAAAACCCCAAATGTGAATCAAGAAAGAAAAATTCAAATTCACTTTCAAAGATGAGTTACATGACTACAACTTGAGTTGTTGTCCTCATTGACTCATAGGACTATTTATACTAATGACTACAAGACTAACCAAAATCAAACTATCAGAGAATTACACTAAACCCCCTGAACTAACTAATACAACAAATTTAAGTCACTAATCTCACAAATCTCCACCTTGACTTGAATTTCAAAAACAAACATCAAAATCCCAAAAACAAATTTGTGTTTCTCAAACCAAATATCAATGTGACAAACTCCACCTATTTGGAAACACACTACCAAATTCAAATTCAAAATACAAACCCAAATTCCAAAACTTCAATCCCTAAGCCACAAATATCAAATTTCACATATGCGACCCAAAACACCAATGTGCACCAAAACCAACAATCCGGAGAACAAAAAACCATATCCAAAATCAGTCGGTTACCAAATGTCCCAACGAAACGATAGCCCAAAACAAAATATCCAAACGGCCCAAAACAATGCAAAATCGAAGACCCAAAGACAACGCCGGAAGCTACCAATAGATCAACAAAATCCTGACCCAAAATACAACGATCATCGCAACTAAATACTAATGTCTAATTTCTCACAAATACCCCAAAAACTAACGGTTAACCAAAAACGAACGAGAAACTCCATCCAAATGATGATACGGACCAATCAAAATTCAAACTCGAAGCCAACAAAACCAATTTTCGAAGACGGCAAACAAACGATCGACAACCAAAACCCAAATCATGGTTTGAACAAACAGGAACACCATAACCCTAACGTCGATCACTAAACTTATCGATACACTTTCCCGACATGACGAAACAACCCGAAAACCAACCGTCATCAAAACAAATCAAAAATGAAACGAAACTTGTATCGCCATCTAAATGCCTTCGAAATCGAACAAATCGTAATTCAATCAACACCGACTTCTCACATCAATGTAAATCACACAGAACACAGCTCTAATTTTGAAACTAAACTGAATAAACGTAATGAGTCGACACCTAAATTCTTGAATCGTCATTCAAGAAAAACCAAAAACGATCATTCCGTCTTCAAAACGAACCAAGAAAAACAAAACCCCAGATGAATACGAGTCATGAATCGAACATTGCAGCGAAGACGAAACAACAGCCCAAAAACAAACACTAAAAATGAATCAACGAGGTTGTCAACTTCGATCGAACTGTTAATTCCAAACAATTTCGACCCATGTTTGCAAACAGAATTGCCAAAATTTGATTACGAGAACCAATTGCAAAAACAATTGCCAAATTGACCTCCAAAGTCAAAATCAAGTTTCAATTTCAATTGCCGAAGTCAGTCTCCATCTTAAACCGAACACCAAGATTGGCAAAGCCGATTGCAAATACGATTCCAAAATGTCAATTGACGATTCCTTATCGATTACAGAAAATTGATTGTTGAAATCAATTGGAAAGAATGACAAAACAGTAGCTATGGCAAAATTCAAATGCGATGATCGCGTAATCTTGAATCAATTTGTAAAATTTGACTGCACAACTCTAATCGCCAATTTCAATTCAATTGACGCCTTCAATCGAACACCAAAATCAATTCCAAGAATCAATTGTCCGATTGTCCAAAATACATTTATTGAGATCAATTGTACACCCAAGATTGATTCTGACCAAGAAAACAATTCCAATTTCGACTGTCAATTCTTGTTGGAAAAACAAAATCGATTACAAAATCTGATTGCAATCTTCAAAGCAGACTCCACAGAAAACAATTGCAAATTCTAGTTTTGGCCAAGAACGATTTCTAATTGCTATTGCTACATTCACACATGACTACAACTTGACTTATCGTCCTCATTAACCCATAGGACTATTTATACTAATGACTACAAAACTAACCAAAACCAAACTATCATAGAATTACACTAAACCCCCTGAACTAATACAACAAATTTAAGTCACTAATCTCACAATTCGTAACCTGCAAACCTGTTTAGCAGGTCATCAATAACTTTTCAGTTATAAAAAATAACAACATCTTTTCATATCTTTATCAGTAACAATAACATATCAAATTAAAACTTAATTGTTATTATTTTATTAAGTTTTTAACAAACACCAAAATAAACACAATTTATGTATCAAGTTTTGTTGTGAAATTTTATAATAAAATTTTTTTTTTATTTATTTACTTAAAGTTTATTTAATTATATTATTACTATTTGACTATTTTTTTAATTTCATTAAATATATTAATTACAATTTTTTTTACGTAACCTTATAAACTTTTTATATATTTTTTTAATCATTTTTTACGGTTAGATAATATTCGATTATTTATTCACAATTATATATAATATGAACGAGCAAATACTACGAATCATTTTAAATGAAAAAACTATGAACCACTATCTTTTTAGTTTTTCCGAACAAAATAATATGAACCATTTTGATTTTTTAGTTTTTTTGATCTAAATGGGTTGTCGTTTTTAAATTTAAAAACCTAAAAATTAAAATAGGTTGCAATATTTTTCATTCATAAAAACTATAAACCGCAATTATTAATAGTTTTTCCATTTCAAGAAAAACTAAAAAAAAAAAATTAATTGGTCGCAATACCTTTTCATTCGTATTATTTTTCATTTGAAATTAAAAAACTACAAATTGTTCAGTTTTTAAATAAATTCCAAACGAAACGGATTACAATACATTCATATTTTAGCTTTCCCGAATGACGAAAACTACGATCCATCCATGTTTTAGATTTTTTTTACGAAAAATTGTAAATCATTCTGATTTTTCGTTTTTTCTAACAAATTAATTGCAACCTATTTATTTTTGTGTTTTTAACAACGAAAAAAACTATAAATTATTCCAGTTTATTGTTTTTCAAAATGAAAAATGTTATAACCCATTTTAAATTTTAGTTTTCAAATAAAAAATACAACCCATTTAGATTGAAAAAATTAAAAAACCAAAAGGGTTCGTATTTTTTGTTCGGAAAAACTAAAAAATATTATGGTTCGTTTTTTTTTTGGAATTAAAAAACTTAAAATTATTCAGTTTTTTAGTCTTTCAAAACGAAAAGTACCACGATCTATTCAATTCCTTAACTTTACTGAATGACAAAACTACGATCCATTCCTGTTTTAGATTTTTTAACAAAAGAAAATATGAACAACTCTGATTTTTTTTTTTTTTTTTTGCTAATGAAAATTTTGCAACCCATTTATTTTTTTTAGTATTTAACAACAAAAAAACTATGAATAATTGCGGTTTATAGTTTTTGTGGATGTAAAATATTGCAACCCATTTTGATAATTAGTTTTTTAAATAAAATACTTTATATCATTTTGTTCGGAAAAACTAAAAAGAGAATAGTTCATAGTTTTTCGTTTGAAAAAAAAAGTGAAAATTGAAATGATTCGTAGTATCTTTTCTATCATATTATATATAATCGTGAATAAATAATCGAATATTATCTAACCGTAAATAAATATACAAAATATATATTAAAAATTTATAAGGTTACGAAAAATAAAAATTGTAAATAAATATATTAAATGTAATTAAAAAAAAATATTCACTAATGATATAATCATAAAAGTACACAACAAAATATGAAAGATAAATTAGATTTATTTTGATGTTTATGAAATCTTAGAAAAACTTAAGAAATAAAAAAAAAGTTTAATTTGACATGTTACGGTTATAATAAAAAAATGAAAAGTTGTTACTATTTTTGAAAGGGCAAATAACAAAAAATAGTAATAAGTTTTGACATTTTTATCATTAATAGTAACATTATTTATTTTTTATCATTTATAGTAACAACTTTTAATTTTTCTATCAATAATATTAACTGGTGACCTGCAAACTTGTTCAGCAGGTCACCAACAACTTTTCAGTTATAAAAAATAGTAACAACTTTTCATTTTTTTTGTCAATAACAATAACATATCAAATTAAACCAAACTTCTTTATTTTTTAAGTTTTTCTATGATTTCATAAACACCAAAATAAACTCAATTTATGTTTCAATTTATTTAATTACATTACTATTATCTTTAGTGACTATTATTTTTAATTTCATTAAATTTATTTATTTACAATTTTTATTTTTTCATAACCTTATAAACTTTTAACATATATTCTGAATATTTATTTACGATTAGATAATATTTGATTATTTATTCACAATTATATATAATATGAACGAAAAAAATACTACGAATCATTTGAATTTCACTTTTTTCAAACGAAAAAACTATGAATCATTTTCTTTTTAGTTTTTCCCAACAAAATAATATGAACTATTTTTGTTTTTTAAGTTTTTTGATCTAAATGGGTTGTATTTTTTTATATAAAAAACTAAAAATAAAAATATATTGGTTGCAATATTTTTCAAGCAAAAAAACTATAAAATCAAAATGATTTATAGTTTATTGTAAAAAAATCTAAAACATGATTGAGTCGTAGTTTTTAATTCGGGAAAACTAAAACTTTAATGGTTTGTTATCAATTTCGTTTGGAATTTATTAAAAACCCAAACAATTTGTAATTTTTTTATTTCAAATGAAAAGTACTACGAATGAAAAAGTATTGCGACTCATTCTGTAACACCCTCCCCGATCCCGGAAATGCCACGTCAATACAATACACAGGTGGCACATCTCATTAGCTCAATTATGCACATATGTCAGAAGGTAACACGGATCACTATTAATTTAAACTTTTCACATAAATACTGTTAACATATAATCCGCTAATTACATAAGCCCAAAAGCTGCTAACGTAAATAATACTGATCAGATCATTACACAAAGCCAACACAAAGCTTCCCAGATAATCCTCGATCCCAGATCAACAAGCTCAGCTACTGAACCCTTCGCTGTAATCCTGAACACGGAAGACTCGAATACGTAAGCTCGAAAGCTCGTGAGTACTCGAGGGTTGGACTCTGCACAATAAACACATAACAAGCGTACACATAGCACATACACACAGCACAAACCCTAACTCTGTCTCTGGCAATCAACATCACGATGCAGGTATGAACACATACATGAGATCACAAGCCCTGCACACAGAATCACTAAGGGGGACCCCTCCCCAGCTAACGACCGTGCGCACCGGTGGTTAGCTCACACCCTGTAGCACGGGCGCGAACCGGCTACAGGCCCTGCCGTGTATACACGCCCCAAGGACTGTTAGGGACAGTCAACCCGCGCGATAACCCATCGCGAATCACCGTCCGTATGGAACTCATCACGGACCCCCGGACTGGATCTCATCTCATGCACATATATCACATATGTAAGAATAGAATCATACCTGAAGCCCACGTCCCTGTCTCATACACAGCATAGCACAATATACACAAATAGCACGACACAACTCAGAAAACGGAGCGCTCGTTTGGAAAAGACTCGGGTACTCACCTGATCGATCCACTAATCCCGGAATCTCTGACTCGGCTCGGCTCGCTGACTCGTCCCTGAAATCACACAGATCTCAACAATTAATCTCAATCCCAGCCAATACATATAACCGACTCACAATGATCCCATATCCAACACGGACTCAAACAATCTCAATAAAACCCACGAACTCCAATCAAAAACAAACCCAAACACGGCCCCTTTTATCGAATTAACTCGACACATAACCCCAACCGGATCCCGAAGACCCAACCAAAATATGACCCATAACAGGCCCGAATCCCCGAAACAATCCCAATCGGTTAAACACAGTCCCGAATTACATTAAACACATAATCACAACACCCCGAACTCTATTCAACCCGACAACCCCACGGAACCGAAACCCGATCAATACCCAAAACCCGACCCGAAACTCGACTCAAAGCACTCCCAACAAGACTCTGAATATACACAAAACCCATCCCGAGCAACCCCGAAGGAACCCGACACCATTCCGACCCAAACTCAATTCACAAGACTAATTTCGGATTTCCCTTACAGGCCATTGGTCGCGCCGCGGACCCTCTGGTGGTCGCGCCGCGACACCGCGAAGCCCTGCACTCTTGACCTGCGATTTTCATGGCTACCAGGAGTATCACACCCCTTTTAATTCGATTTCAATTCCAAATAAACACATATAACCAGTACATGATAACCCTTGCAATTCAGAAACTGATTTGAACCATTCTCATAACACACAACTCAAATTAAAGCCACTAATTTGAAATCCCTTACCTTGCTTAAGCTCAAAACACACAAAGATGGAGAAGAAGTTGATGAAGCAAAGCAAATTCTCAGATTCCACACACAATTTTGGAGCTTGGCTATGGCTTTTCTCTGCTGGAGCTCTCCACACATCACACACTTTCACCTTTAGGGCTCTTCATAAATGGATAAGGTAAAAGAAAGATAAGCATCCATATATACGATCCCATCTCAATCGGTCCCGAACCCATTAACCCGAACCCGATATCACATTTTCGCAATTAATATCCTTTTAACCCATTGAACTCCACGAACCCAAATATATACTTAATCCACTAATTTATAACCCGGAGACACGTAACTCGCAACCCGACACGTATCAATCCACTACTCGGGATCTCATTGGCCCAACACGATATTAATTATTTAAACATCCACTAAAATAATTACACGCAATTATCTCAAAATGGGATGTTACACATTCATCTTTTAGTTTTTCTATGAATGGAAAAATCATGACTCATTGTGCTTTATAGTTTTATGAATGAAAAATATTGAGCCTCATTTTGATTTTTTGTTTTTAAAATAAAAAAAGTTTGACCCATTCAGATTGGAAAAAGCTAAAAAAATGAAAAGATTTGTATTATCTTTTTCGGAAAAACTAAGAAAACGATGGTTCGTAGTCTTTTAGTTGGAAAAGGTGAAAATTGAAATTATTCATAGTATTTTTTCATTAATATTATGTAGGGTTAACTACATTATTATGCAACGACGTTTTCATATTTTATCAATTTATGCAACGAAATTGCTTTTATCACAATTTATGCAATGATGTTTGAACTTTTTATCAAAAAATGCAACAATGTTTTCTATTTTCACTAAGTGATGCAATAAAATCATGTTTGATACGATTTATGCAATAATGTTTGAACTTATTAAACAAATATGCAACGTAATTTACCTATTTACCAGGTTATCTATCGATTTATTGTACATACTAAAAATTCTAGATGAACACATATACGTGTAAAAAAGTTCACGTCACCAAATTGAATTCCTTCATAAATTAAGGGTTATGTTGCAAAATTCATTATTTGTCATTACTAAAAACTGTAATCTTTATTTTCGATTAGGGATAGTAGTAGGTCGGACTGAAAATTTGTCCTCTCATTCCTATTTTTAAAAATTCATTATCATCAATTGTAGTTATTTCAATAGAAATCATCGTCAAGTAATCTGTGATAACCGTAAAGATTAGAAATAACAATTTAATGAGATCAATCTATGTTGTAAAACTTTACCATTTACGTTAAACAATCATCTAATTATGTTGTAAATGTTAACCGTTTATGGTTAACGATAATCAAATTCGTAAATTAAAAATTAATCATTTGTATTAAACGTTTAATCATGAATCCTCATATTTATCTTCAATCATCTGACAGTAATCATTGTTAACTATTTGTAGTTTTTAACCGGAAACGAACAAGACCCTTTTAACTTGGGTACGAATGAGTTTTAAATAAACCAACAGAAACAAAATGTCGTATTGAAGTCAGATAAACGTGTCGAGACCGAGTGATACGTATCTCCGAGTTAATAATTAGCGGATTATTATTAATTATGAGATCGTGGATTTAATTGGGTTGAAATGATATTAATTGTGAAAAAGCGGTATCGGGTTCGAATTTGACAGGTTCGGACTTTCTATTATTATAAAGTATATATATACGTGGATAACCCTTGGCCTTTCCTCCTTTCTTCTTTTGGCAATTCAGAAACAAAAAAACGTGAGTTAGTGATTTGGAGCTGCAATTCAACAAGTAAATCAAGGTTGATTGCTGAGAATTGATCTTCTTCCTCCTCCTTTGACTTGTTGAGCTTCAAGGTAAGAATTGTGGGTTTAATTGCTGAAATTCGTGTATATATATGTACATGATGTTAAGAGTTGGTTTCTGGGGTTATTTGGAATTGTTATGTATGAGTTTGGAGTGTTCATGCTGCTGGAAATCGACATGGGGTTTATTCCCTGGAATTGGCCATTTCTGCGATCTGCACAGGTCTGCTATAACGTGAGCGCGGCAGCGATGGCCGCGGCGCCACCGCGTTGACCGAGCATGGCCGTGATGCGGCGACTGTTTGGCTGGGTTTTGGGCGTCGGTTAGTTGTTCGGGGTTGTGTTTTGGGTCGTGTTCAGTTATATCGATTGTGTTCGGATTAGGTGATCTATCCGTTGAGTTTGAGTTAATATTTAGGATCTGTTATGTTACAGGTTCGAGCCGACCGCGTTCTGAGCTACGATAAACATTTGAGTTGCCGCTGATTTGGGGTAGTTGGTGAGTACTCGAGTTCTTTATAAAACGCGCGTAAAGTTTTATGAGTCGTGTATGTGTTGTGATACGTGTATGTGAGACAGAGATACGACGCAGGTACGATTCTATCTACCCTATACGTGTTATACGTGTTTGAGTGCAGGTCTCCGCGATATGTGATCGCGCAGGCTGACTGTCCCTAACCAGTCGTGAAGTATGAGACTGTATGACATGAGCCTTATGAGATGCATGCGTTGTTGCCACTTATGATTGTATATTGACGTGGCATTTGTGTGTGAAATGTGGGTGTTACAGCTTGGTATCAGAGCTTGTGGCTTCAGTATTGAGTATCAGTGGATGCTTGAGCTTTGACCGTGTTCAGATCCGTGGGATTCTTCCCCGAGACTGATTTAGCGGAATTAACTGACCTAGCTTACTGTATGACGCTGGATGGTCGATCTGTTATCTTACCTTTGTGATATGTGCAGGTAGTTATGGCATATCATGGAGAGGGTCCAGGGCCAGAGAGACCAGCGGAGGACGAGTATGTCCGTCGGTCAGAGATGTTAGCGGTTCTGACAGAGTTCTATCGAGAGAGAGATCAGCGACAGAGATCAGATCCGCCGCCAGTTACGAGTACCGAGACTGGGGTTCGTGCGTCTTCTTCTGCTCCGCGAGGTGGGTCCTTTAAGGACTTTATGACAGGAGTCCCATCTCAGTTCCGAGGCGATGGCGAGCCGGGCGCGGCTATGGCTTGGGAGAGAGAGATTGAGGCGGCTTTCCGAGTCACTCATGTCGATCCACGTGATATGGTCGGTTATGCGACCTATTTGCTGAGAGGAGGGGCTTTACAGTGGTGGAAGTCCATTGAGTCGTTTATGACTACAGCTGCAGCGTATGCCATGTCGTGGGAGCAGTTCCGTGCCATCTTTGAGTTACAGTACATTCCCCGTGATGAGCGCTGTGAAATGGAGCGTCGTTTTCTGCATCTCCAGCAGGGCAGTATGTCAGTCCAGTAGTATGTAGATCGTTTTAATGAGTATGCCCAGTTTGCACCACAGCATGTGGATTCAGAGGTTCGTAAGGCTGATGCCTTCATTGATGGTTTGCGGTCGGATATTCGGGAGTTTGTCGGGCTTCATGACATCCCTACATTTGTGAGAGCCTTGGAGTTGGCTCGTGTTAGAGAGAGGGAGATTGAGAGGCAGAGGGGTCAGCCTCCAGCCCAGAGACAGAAGACAACGACGTCTGAGCAGTCTCATGGTTACTATCGAGAGCCTCCGGAGATCCAAAGAGAGGGAGCCTGAGCAGAGTCGGGGACAGGGTTTGGGGTCCCGTAGAGACAGAGACAGAGACAGAGGTAGAGACCGCAGGTCCAGGAGATCGGGCCAGTATCAGGGGTCAGGGACGGCCGGTCAAAGTCAGGGTCAGACTTCCCACTATAGTGCTCCCAGCCAGAGTCAGAGCAGCGTGGGGCAGAGGTCCCAGCCATCAGGGAGCCGAGCTGACAGTTATTCTGGGGAGAGAGACTGCCAAAGATGTCGCCGTCGCCATTCCAGTCCTTGCATGTCGGAGCAGCCCCGTTGTTACCTTTGTGGACAGTATGGCCACACCTCTTTTACCTGTACTTCGAGAGATTCTCTGTGCTTCCTGTTGGGAAAGGGGATTCATTTGATAAATGAAATTGCACAGGATCGAATAATCAAAACTTGGTTTTTATTAACATAATATCGAATTCACACACTTACAAATTTTGATTAAGGTTCCTATTTATAAACTACTAAGAGGTGCGTTTGAAAAGACGCAACCTTTCATGGAACCTATTCGAATAGTTGTGTCTATTCATGAAGAGACACACCCTTTCGGTTTAACTAATTGCTATTCTAGTCCCTAAACTTTCACTAATTACAATAATAATACATTGACTAATCTAAATTACATTTTTAGTCTAACAATCATGATTAATCTATCATTCTCCCCCTTAATCTTGATTGTTGCTTGATAAGTCTTCAACTCCAAGTAGTTGTCTCATTGTGACGAACTTGATTCTTGGTAGTGCTTTTGTAAGTATGTCAGCTCTTTGTTTTTCTCCGTTGACGTGCTCGACTATCAAATCTTCTCTTTCAACACATTCTCTGATGAAGTGGTACTTGGTGTCAATGTGTTTGCTTCTTCCATGGAATACTGGATTCTTCATTAAGGCTATTGCTGACTTGTTATCAACATAAATCTTGATCTTCTGTTCTTCAGTATTTGTAATCTTGCTAAGTAATCTTTTTAACCGTATTGCTTGAGTTGATGCTGCTGTTCCTGCAATAAACTCTGATTCACATGATGATAATGCTACTGATCCTTGTTTCTGAGTACTCCAGCTAATTGGTGAGTTTCCAAAGTAGAAAACTATTCCTGTTGTTCCTTTTCCTTCTTGTGTATTAATACCATAACTGCTGTCACTATAACCTTCTATGTTGTTTCCTCCTTTGCATTCATAAGATATTCCGTAGTCTTTAGTTCCTTTGATGTACCTTAAAATTTGCTTGATAGCTTTCATATGTTGCTCTTGAGGCTCTTGCATAAAACGACTAAGTAATCCAACTGAGTAACTTAAGTCGGGTCTAGTATGTAGTAAGTATCGTAAACATCCAATTATGCTTCGATATTCTGTAGCATCTACATAAGTTCCTTCTGTAAGGTTTGTCAATTTGAGTCCTGGTTCCATAGGTATTTTTGCATCATTGCAGTCTAACATTCCTGCATCTTTAAGTATCTTATTTGCGTAGGCTGTCTGCTTTATTGAAATCTTGCCGTAACTTTGCATAACTTCAATTCCTAAATAATATGCTAATAAGCTGAGATCACTCATCTCAAACTTATCCTTCATCTGATCTTTGGATAAATCTATCTCTTGTCTTGGTGTTCCAGTGATTATTAAGTCATCTACATATACTCCTATCTTTAATGTTGATGACTTGGTTGTTCTTGTGTAAACAGCTTGTTCTAACGCACACTTGCTAAAGTCTAATTCTTTCAGGGTCTTATCTAATTTTGTGTACCATGCTCGTGGTGCTTGTCTTAGACCATATAGAGCTTTAGCGAGTTTATAGACCTTACCTTCATGTCTTGGCTGTATAAAACCTTCTGGTTGTGAAACATATACTTCCTCTTGTAAGTCTCCTTGTAAAAATGCTGATTTTACATCTAAATGGTGTACTTCTCATTTATTGTAAGCTGCCTGTGCTAATATCAGCCGTATTGTTTCAATTCTAGCTACAGGTGCAAAGACTTCTTCAAAGTCTATGCCATGTTCCTGTATGTATCCTTTTGCTACTAATCTTGCCTTGTGTTTAACTATTTTTCCATTGGCATTTCTCTTTGTCTTAAATATCCACTTCAAGCCTATTGCTTTATGATTCCTAGGTAAAGTGGTTAATCTCCATGTATTGTTCTTGGTGATAGAGTCAATTTCTGCCTTCATAGCTTCAATCCATTTATTATCCAGTGCTGCTTCCTTGTAGTTTCTAGGTTCATCTTCAACTAATAATAACTCTTCATATATGTCACTTAAAGGTCTGTATCCTTTTATAGGTACATGATCAATCCTTGAATCTGAAGGTCTGTATCCTCTTATAGGTGCATAAACTATTCTTGAATCTGAAGATGATGCTGTATCTGGGCTATGTATAGGTGTATTGGTTTGTTGAGGGGGTGTGAGTTTCATTATTTGTATCTGGTGAATGTGATCTTGGTGAGTTGGTTGGTGAGGTTGTTTCATTTTGAGTGTGAGGGATATTTTCTGGTTGAATCTCTGGTTCTATGACTTGTTGGGTTTCAACAATAAAATCACTCCACTCAGGTTCTTCTGAATCAAATTCCTTTGCATATTCCTCCCAATTCCATGTTTCATCTTCTTTAAACTTTACATCCCTACTTACACAAATCTTCTTTGTTTCTGGATTAAATAAGCGATATGCTTTTGATCCAGGTTCTGTTCCAATGTATATCATTTGTTTGCTTCTATCATCTAGCTTAGTTAAGTGTTGAGAAGGTACTTTTGCATATGTTATGCAACCAAAACTCCTAAGGTGTGTTAGGTCTGGCTTCCTTCCCTTTAAGGCTTCATATGGAGTAATATCTTCTAAAGACTTAGTAGGTGTACAATTTAGGATATATATGGCATGTCTAACTGCTTCTGCCCAAAAATTCTGGGGCATGTTTGTTGGAATCATCATACATCTTGTTGTTGAAGTATAGTTCTATTTCTACGTTCAACAACTACATTCTGTTATGGTGAGTATGGTGCAGTTAACTGTCTTAATATGCCATTATCTTTACAGTATTTTAAGAAATCACCTGAAGTGAATTCTCCTCCTCTATCTGTTCTAAAAATCTTCATCTTAGTTCTATATTCATTTTCTACCCTTGATTTGAATTCCTTCAAGAATTCAAGTGCTTCATCTTTTGAACTTAGAAAATATTCCCACATATATCTTGAGTAGTCATTGTCACATCCTTGCTTTAAAACACGCTTGCTTATCCCAGGAATAATATTAAATGTATAAAGCTAAATAAAATATTACAATAAGTCTTGCACTACACGTGCTACAAGGTTACAGTACTAAGTTGCTAAAAACATCACGATTTAATTAAAGCAGCTACCCAAAACCCAAGGCACCATAAAGCTATACCACAAGCTGAAAGTAAGCTAAGTCCTCTGGGATGATCAGATAAAAGGCCTAAGCAGAAGGTCCGGCTTGTTCTTTACCTTCTCCTGTAAAAAAATTGTAAGTAGCAACTGTAAGCTAAAGCTTAGTGAGTAAACAGATTTTCATGAATGCATGTAAAATATGAGGCGAAAGTGCCTATAAAGGCTGTTATGCTTGCTTGCTTGCTTGCTTGTTTGCTTAATACCCAGAAAGAATGCTGCACAATTGAGACATTTCACGCAGAACGGAGATGCCACCACTAGGGGTTTACCGCTGACAGATGATCAATCTGTGATGCGGGGCTAGCTACCCGCATAATGCTCAAGGGATAGTGGTGAACATCAGAATTGCTTGCTCGCTAAATATAATGCTTATGAGATGCACAAAGAAACGCTAACACAAAGTTTGCTGTATAGTATGCAGAACAATAAACAGATAGCAGATAAATATGCATATTAATAGATCAAATGTAAGATCCGGCTAAGCTGGGCATCACCTGTACCACAGTGTTCGCCTTTACTCACAAAAGTCTATTGAATTCCAAAGAAATCATATAGAAGCAATTTATGTCTCAATTTCATATAAAACATGTAAACAAGAATAACTGTTACTCACAGTACTGAAAATGCTCTGAAATACTCTGAATGTTCGCTCTGGTTTAATTACACTTTATATTGCTTTATAATGCTTGCACTTGCTTATCTAGACTTTAATATTTTCTGGCACCGGCTTTGACTCGTAAACGAGCTAAACTGCTTATGCTTAATATCTGTGGTGCTGTATAATATCTGTAATTTAATATTTTCACTGCTAGCTCAATATTCCAACATCTATAAGCCATAACTTCTAGCTAATTATTTTGCTATTTATTTTGCTAATTTATGCGTTGCTCATTAATTTTATCAACTAAACTCAAATTTAATGAACAGATTCGAGCACATTGGACAGATTCGAAGGCAGACTCGAAATTAGGGATTAGATTCGAACCTCATTCGAATCTGAAGTTAGATTCGAAGGCAATCTCGAATATGGGGTTAAACTCGGAGGCCATCTCGAATCTGGTGGTTAGATTCGAATCTATGATTCGAATCCAGCCCTATTCGAGCCTGTTCTATCTATTTTCGAGTCTGTTCTACGTATTCTCGAGTTTGTTCATAAGCTACAGCTTTACACATGCATTTTCAAGCCTAAAATCACAAATAAACTAAGCAACAAGCCTCGGTTTGATTATATTATACATAATCTACCATATTTTAGCTAAAACTCATACAAAATCAGCTTTAAATCGCCTAGAATGATAAACTCGAATTCGTAGCTTCAAAAACCGAAAGTGCAGAAAACGAAAATGACAAATTTTACCTCAAATCCGTATCAAATCACGCCTGCAATGATAGATTTGGATAGTACGCTTTGAGATCTTTCCAATGACGTATAGAACTCGAGATTTGGCCGGTCGGTTTGGCAGAAAAGTTAGAGAGATGTTCGGTTTCTAGAGAGAGGAGCTCTGGGAGGGAAAATGGCTTGCAAGAAATGAGAAAATGAACTCTCGGCTCCTATTTATACCAAACCTCGAAATTACATCATTTTACGCAAATTGCTCAAAATTACTTAAAATAAAAATACAAATAAAAGGCAAGGTGTTATAGTATGAGCCCACCACGCTTGCACTTCGTCCTCGAAGTACCTAAGGTTCAAACAGATGCGGATATCGAACTCTCATGTCTTCCTCAGATTCCCAGGTCTGAGAAATTCCGTGAGAAGTCATCCACTGCACCAACACCATTGCTACTTCTCTATTTCTCAGCTTCTTCATCTTTGTCTCTAGAATGACCTCAGGCTCGTCACATTGCAGCTTCTCGTTAATCTTATAAGTCAGATGATCAGCCCACTTTTCGCTTTCGTTTTCATTACACTTCCTAAGTTGCGACACGTGAAATACAGGGTGTATGTTGGACAGTTCGCTCGGCAAGTCCAACAGATAAGATTGAGTTCCAACACGCTCGGTGATCTTGAAAGGACCAACGAATCGTGGTGCTAACTTGCCACGCTTGCCGAATCTGAACACACCTTTCATCGGCGAGACTTTTAATACAACATTGTCGTCCTTCTGGAATTCTAAAGGTTTATGGCGTCGGTCGTGATACGATTTCTGTCGAGATTGAGCAGTTTCCAATCGTTGACGTATGATTCGGATCTTTTCATTTGTCTGCTGAAGTAGCTCGGGACCGGCGATTGGTGCTTCACCGGCTTCATGCCAACACGTAGGAGTTCGGCACTTACGTCCGTATAAGGCTTCGAAAGGTGCGGCTTTAATTGATGAGTGATAACTGTTGTTGTACGAAAACTCTGCTAACGGCAAGTGATCGTCCCAATTACCGCTAAACTCTAAAACACAAGCCCGCAGCATGTCTTCGAGTGTAAGGATCGTACGTTCACTTTGGCCATCAGGCTGCGGATGATACGCTGTGCTCATTCTGATTTTAGTGCCTAATCCATCTTGTAATGCACTCCAGAACCTCGAAGTGAACCGACTGTCGCGATCCGAAACAATTGACAGTGGCACTCCGTGTCGTGTAACGATCTCGTCTATGTACAACTTGGCTAGTTTCTCAAGTGAATAGTTTTCGCGAATCGGAATGAAATGTGCGACTTTGGTTAGGCGATCCACGATAACCCATATTGCGTCGTGCTGTCTTCGTGTAGTCGGCAACTTCGTCACAAAGTCCATCGTTATGTGATCGAACTTCCACTCGGGGATCGGTAAGGGCTGAAGACTGCCGTAAGGCTGCTGATGCTCCGCTTTGACTAACCGGCATGAAACACAATTATCGACATATTGGCCTACGTCTCTTTTCATACCGGGCCACCAATACTCGGCTTTTAGATCGTTGTACATCTTGGTGCTGCCGGGATGTACAGAAAAGTTTGAGCAATGCGCTTCTGAGAGTATCTTCTGTCGTATACCTCCAAATTTCGGAACCCAAACACGATTCTTGAAGAGCTTTAAGCCACGAGGGCTATCGATTAAGAATTGAAGTTGCCCTTTCATGTCCTCAGAGTTGAGGTTTTCTTCTTTTAGGGCTTCGGCTTGAGAAACGAGAATTTCATCAATCAGAGTAGATGAAAATGAAGTATGAGTCAGAGTATAGAGACATTTGGCGGAGTAGGATTTACGACTCAATGCGTCGGCCACCACATTCGCTTTGCCAGGGTGATACAGAATCTCACAGTCATAGTCTTTGATGAGTTCCATGGAGCGTCGCTGGCGCATGTTGAGCTCCTTCTGGTTGAAAATGTATTTAAGACTCTTGTGATCCGTATAAAACTGACATTTGGTGCCGTAGAGATAATGTCGCCATGTTTTCAATGCAAAAGTCACAGCGGCAAGTTCAAGGTCATGAGTCGGATGGCTCTTTTCATGATCCTTGAGTTGACGAGAAGCATATGCAATAACTCGGCCTCTTTGCATTAAAACACACCCGAGTCCTTGATAGGAGGCATCACTGAAGACCACAAAATCTTCATTGCCTTCGGGTAAGGCCAGAATAGGTGCTTCAGTGAGCTTTTGCTTTAAGGTTTGGAACGCGACTTCTTGAGCTTCTTCCCATATAAAGGGATTATTCTTGCGAGTAAGTGAAGTAAGAGGCACGGCTAATTTAGAGAAGTCCTTAATGAATCGACGGTAGTAACCCGCCAATCCCAAGAAACTTCGGATTTCAGTGGCTGATTTGGGAGCTTCCCAGTTCTGAATGGCTTCTATCTTAGAAGGATCCACAGAGATTCCTTCACCAGATATCACATGACCAAGAAATTGTATCTGATAAGATACAAGATTTGCAAGTTAACGCTGAGCATGAAATTTAAGAAAAGATAAGCTTAAAATGAATAAATCGAGATTGCAAGCACCTGTCGCAACCAAAATTCGCATTTAGAGAACTTGGCGTAAAGTCGCTCTTTGCGCAGCAACTCTAGCAGCTCTCTAAGATGCACAGCATGCTCAGCTTCAGTTTTCGAGTAGATGAGAATATCGTCTATAAAGACGATAACAGACTTATCGAGCATTGGTCTACAAACGCGGTTCATTAGATCCATGAATGCCGCAGGAGCGTTGGTAAGACCAAAGGGCATAACAAGAAACTCGTAATGCCCGTACCTGGTACGGAAAGCTGTTTTAGGAACGTCTTCTTCATGAACTTTGAGCTGATGATACCCAGATCTGAGATCGATCTTCGAAAAGTAACTGGCTCCCTGAATTTGGTCGAAAAGATCGTCTATTCTGGGCAACGGATATTTGTTCTTTATTGTTACCTTGTTCAACTCCCTATAATCAATGCACATCCGGAGAGTCCCATCTTTCTTCTTAACGAATAAAACAGGAGCTCCCCAGGGAGATGAACTCGGTCGTATGAGTCCCTTATCTAGCAATTCTTGCAATTGCTTCATCATTTCTTGCATCTCTGCAGGTGCAAGTCTATAAGGGGCTCGAGCAATCGGTGCCGCGCCGGGCACTAAATCAATTCTGAACTCCACCTGACGGTCTGGCGGGAGTCCAGAGATGTCCTCGGGAAAGACATCGGGAAACTCGGAGGCTATCGGAACCTCGGCTAATGCTTTCTTTTCGGACTTAGCATCTATCGCATATGCTAAGTATGACACACAACCCTTAGCTATATGTTTCCTAGCTTTGACTACAGAAATTAAGCATATTTCACCTGTCTTTCTGTCACCGTGGATGCAAATATTTCGGCCATCCGGAGTAGTGAGCTTTATCAACTTCTTCTTGCAGACAATGTTGGCGTCATGATGATCAAGCCAATCCATACCGACGATGACGTCGAATTCGTGAAAGTCCATAGGAATGAGGTCAAGTTGGAACGTGCAATTATCTAACAGAATTATGCAGTCGCGGTAAATTTTATCGGTGGACACGCACACGTTACTGGCCGTTTCAATATCAAATATAACAGGCAGAGTAGTCGGTGCAATTCCAAGTTTAGATGCAAATGAATTTGATATGAAGGAACGGTTGGCTCCTGAATCAGAAATAACTCTAGCAGGTACAGAGTTAACGAGAAACATACCAGATACCACATCTGGTATTTCCTTTGCTTGCTCGGCCGTTATCTGGAATGCGCGATTCTGACTCCGAGCTGGCTCGTTACGGCGACTAGAACCTCCTCGCGATGTGCTATGCCGGGCCAGTTGATTCTGTCTTTGTTGATGATATTGTTGTTGGGGTCGGTGCTGCTGCTGCTGCAATCGTGGATGATGTTCTGCACTTGGGTAAACTATGCTGAACGGATGCGTGCATGCATGCTCATTATGTCCAGGGCGTAAACAGTTGTTGCAAACTTTAACTTTGTTAGGACATTCTTCACTGCTATGTCTTATTTCGTTGCACACATAGCACCTCACATCATTGGGGTTACAACGCCCAATGTGTGACTTCTGGCAGCGGCGACACTGCCTCGGCTCGGAATGCACCGCATAAGATCGAGATTGCTGCGCCGGAGGCGAGCTGAACTGTCGGTATTGAGACTGCTGTGGCTGAGAATATCTGGATGAAGATCCAGAATAGCTTCCAGTGCGCGATTTCTTGGGCGGTGATGGACATGTCGGGTTAACAGATGAAGCAGGAACTCCTCCAGCTCGAATAAAATCCTGCTCGAGAATTCGAGCAGCTTCAACACAATCAGCGTAGTTGGTGTACCTCTGATGCTTCAAAAACTTCTGATACTCGGGATGCAGACCCATAAGAAAACGGTCGATCTTTCGCTCCTCCGTAGCAACCTGGTAGTCAGACAGTAGGCTAAGTCGAGTAAATTCTATCTCATACTCAGTCACCGATTTGGTTCCCTGAGTAAGAGACATCAGTTTCTCTTCCAAACGCTTCTTTTCATCAGCTGGGCAGTACTGACGAAAGAAAATAACTTTAAATTCATCCCAAGATAGGGACTTAATCCAGTTGGCTCCGTGCATGTTTTCCTGAGATCTCCACCACATAACAGCGCTACCCTCGAACAGTGTAGTAGCAAAGCTGACCTTGGATGCTTCAGCACAGTCGCTGATGAGAAATATTCGCTCAATGCCAGTGATTCACTCGAGCGCTTCAATCGAGTTTGCAGCACCCTTGACGGGTTGAGCTCCGCAAGCTTTGAAGTAACGAAAATTGCAGCCCTTCGGAGGGACTACAGGGGCTTCCTCCTCGTCGGTGTCATCATTTCGGCGTCCAGTGTCTTCATGCTGCTTCTTCTAGCGTTCTTCCCTTCGCCTAGTTTCGGCTTCATCACGAGCACGAAACTGGTCTTGTAAGAACTTAGCTTGACGCTCGTTGTTCTCGTTAAGCATAGTTTGCATTATTTGCATGATCTGTTCAGGAGTGAGTCCACCTCCAGCTCCTTCACCAGATCTAGACATGTTCTGAAATTATATAAATAATACTTGCATAAGAATAGGCATAACTCCTATTCTACCCCATTTCCCAATTCCTAAAGCAAAGTCAAAGCCTATCTCAGGTCAAGTTAAAGCCTAGACATTCGAAGCTAATATCTTTGCTTAAAAGTTTGAGTCCAAGTGTTATTGCTAACACTTGAATCCCTCAAACTAACGCTCTGATACCATCCTGTCACATCCTTGCTTTAAAACACGCTTGCTTATCCCAGGAATAATATTAAATGTATAAAGCTAAATAAAATATTACAATAAGTCTTGCACTACACGTGCTACAAGGTTACAGTACTAAGTTGCTAAAAACATCACGATTTAATTAAAGCAGCTACCCAAAACCCAAGGCACCATAAAGCTATACCACAAGCTGAAAGTAAGCTAAGTGCTCTGGGATGATCAGATAAAAGGCCTAAGCAGAAGGTCCGGCTTGTTCTTTACCTTTTCCTGTAAAAAAATTGTAAGTAGCAACTGTAAGCTAAAGCTTAGTGAGTAAACAGATTTTCATGAATGCATGTAAAATATGAGGCGAAAGTGCCTATAAAGGCTGTTATGCTTGCTTGCTTGCTTGCTTGTTTGCTTAATACCCAGAAAGAATGCTGCACAATTGAGACATTTCACGCAGAACGGAGATGCCACCACTAGGGGTTTACCGCTGACAGATGATCAATCTGTGATGCGGGGCTAGCTACCCGCATAATGCTCAAGGGATAGTGGTGAACATCAGAATTGCTTGCTCGCTAATATAATGCTTATGAGATGCACAAAGAAACGCTAACACAAAGTTTGCTGTATAGTATGCAGAACAATAAACAGATAGCAGATAAATATGCATATTAATAGATCAAATGTAAGATCCGGCTAAGCTGGGCATCACCTGTACCACAGTGTTCGCCTTTACTCACAAAAGTCTATTGAATTCCAAAGAAATCATATAGAAGCAATTTATGTCTCAATTTCATATAAAACATGTAAACAAGAATAACTGTTACTCACAGTACTGAAAATGCTCTGAAATACTCTGAATGTTCGCTCTGGTTTAATTACACTTTATATTGCTTTATAATGCTTGCACTTGCTTATCTAGACTTTAATATTTTCTGGCACCGGCTTTGACTCGTAAACGAGCTAAACTGCTTATGCTTAATATCTGTGGTGCTGTATAATATCTGTAATTTAATATTTTCAGAACATATGCTAAATTAATACTGCTAGCTCAATATTCCAACATCTATAAGCCATAACTTCTAGCTAATTATTTTGCTATTTATTTTGCTAATTTATGCGTTGCTCATTAATTTTATCAACTAAACTCAAATTTAATGAACAGATTCGAGCACATTGGACAGATTCGAAGGCAGACTCGAAATTAGGGATTAGATTCGAACCTCATTCGAATCTGAAGTTAGATTCGAAGGCAATCTCGAATATGGGGTTAAACTCGAAGGCCATCTCAAATCTGGTGGTTAGATTCGAATCTATGATTCGAATCCAGCCCTATTCGAGCCTGTTCTATCTATTTTCGAGTCTGTTCTACGTATTCTCGAGTTTGTTCATAAGCTACAGCTTTACACATGCATTTTCAAGCCTAAAATCACAAATAAACTAAGCAACAAGCCTCGGTTTGATTATATTATACATAATCTACCATATTTTAGCTAAAACTCATACAAAATCAGCTTTAAATCGCCTAGAATGATAAACTCGAATTCGTAGCTTCAAAAACCGAAAGTGCAGAAAACGAAAATGACAAATTTTACCTCAAATCCGTATCAAATCACGCCTGCAATGATAGATTTGGATAGTACGCTTCGAGATCTTTCCAATGACGTATAGAACTCGAGATTTGGCCGGTCGGTTTGGCAGAAAAGTTAGAGAGATGTTCGGTTTCTAGAGAGAGGAGCTCTGGGAGGGAAAATGGCTTGCAAGAAATGAGAAAATGAACTCTCGGCTCCTATTTATACCAAACCTCGAAATTACATCATTTTACGCAAATTGCTCAAAATTACTTAAAATAAAAATACAAATAAAAGGCAAGGTGTTATAGTCATCTACTAATAAAAATATATATCTTTTTCCTGATGGTGTAGGTGGTGATATAGGACCACATAGATCTCCATAGACTAACTCTAATGGTATTTCTGATCTTGCCAGGGTTTGTTGTGGAAATGAAGTTCTAATATGTTTTCCCTTTAAGCATATATCACATATACTTGTCTTATTTTTAATATTGGGTATTCCTTGAACGAAGTTCTTTGATGCCATTGACTTTAAAGAATTAAAGTTCAAGTGGCCTAATCTTGCATGCCAAAGCCATGCTTCATCTTGTAAGTTGCTTAATAGGCATACCGGCTTTCCTAATCTTAGGTCTGCTTTGTATAAACGATTCTTTGATCTTTTTACTCTCAAGAGTATTTTGTTACTTGAATCGTATAAGTGTAGTAAGTTTCTTTCCATTACTACTCTGCATCCGTTTTCTGTGAGTTGTCCTAAACTCAATATATTGCTAGTAAGGTTTGGTATATAATATACTTGTGATATTATTCTTTGTTCCATATTCTTACATTCTAAAAGTATAGATCCTTTCCCTTTGATATCTATGTATGACCCGTCTCCGAATCGTACTTTTCCTGTAATCTTTTCATTTGGTTCATTGAAATGACTCTTAATTCCTGTCATATGGTTACTAGCTCCATTATCTAAGAACCATGTATCTTCATTGTTTATAGGTAACCTACTTGGCTCTAAGTTTTCTTCATTTAATAAAATTTGTTGGTGTTCTTCTATGGTTGTCATAAGCATTGTTGGTTCTAGGTCTTCTTCAATCAGGTGTGACTGTTCTGAGTTTTGACCTATCTGTGGACATTTGGATGCATAATGTCCATTTTTCTTACATTTATAGCATTGAACTTTACTTAAGTCAGGAGTAAATTTCTTTGTGTTGCTATTCTATTCTTTCTTGAAATTACTTTGTGAGGGTTCATAATTCTTTCTGTCTGATCTGAATCTATTATTACCTCTACCTCGTGAGTGGTTAAATTTATTTCTACCACGTCCTCTAAAGTGTTGACCTCTACCTACATGTTGTGTGAACATTAAGCTCTCTTGACTATCAACATGCTTATCTCTTTTGAGTTTCAGTCTCTCTTCAAAAGTTTTTAGTCTGCCAACAGCTTCATCTAATTTCATTGTGTCTAGGTCTGAGTATTGTTCTATAGATGCAACTATCTGTAGAAACTTATCTGGTACTGCGTTCAATAATTTTCTAACGAGTACAGGGTCTTCATATGTTAACCCTAGGCTAGCTGCCTTATTAGTAAGACTAGTCATCTTCATGATGAAAGAGTCTACTGTCTCATTTTCTTTCATATTTAACATCTCAAATTCTGTCTTGAGTGTTTGTAACCTAGCTTGCTGAACACGATCTACTCCTATGTGTCTTGTCTTTAATGTATCCCAAACTTCTTTTGCAGTCTTAAATTTTGAGATAAATAACAACTGGTCTTCTGGAAGTGCTTGATAAATATAGGCGATTGCCGTTTTATCCTTCTTAATATCTTCCTCAGTTGTTTCTTGTGGTTCAATCATTTCCCACAATTCATTGGCTTCTAAAATTGCTTGCATTCTAATTGCCCACATGGTGTAATTAGTTGTCTTTAACATAGGACAGGTAAAGTGAGATACTATTCCTATCTCATTTCTATTGTTATCTTGTCCTGATTTGTCACCCATGTCTAAAATGAAATCTTATAAGTTCTATTATAAAATTCTTTCTACAATAATTTAGGTTTTAAGTCTAAATTTTCTGGTTTCAAATTTCAGGCTTATTTCTTAAGTCTAAAATTTAATTTGACTCTTTATCTGTTTTCTTATTTGATTCAAAATTATAATTGGCCGTATTATAAAAATGAACTAAAATAAAATTTTGTCACTAATTAAAAATTAAATGACAGAATTAAATTTTAAAGAAAAACTATAAATTTTAAAAATTAAAACTTATATCAAAGAGCAATAATACTTCGCGCGTTAATTTTTATAAGTATCACTATTTTAAAACTTTATAAATTATATTATAAAATTTTAAAACCAATAATAAATTATAAGTTACGTTATAATTTATTTTCTGAAACCTAATTTTATTATAAGTTACGTTATAATAAAATTAAACTAAGGTTTTATTTAATTTTATTTTCTACTAATAAAATTAAAATAAGGTATTAAAAAGAATACCTAACCTTTTTTTTTGTTGGGCTGAATATAAGTGTGGATCCTGTTATGGATCTTTGAATGCAATCCGAATGGGTTGAGTTGGGCTCCTCTTCTCTCTGGACCCTTCTCTGCTTTCCTTTGCACTTTGATACGTTTCTGTTAGAAATGTTGCTACTTCTCCTTTTCAACCGGTGTGTCTTTTCCCTATTATCAATCGTTGCCTCTCTTCTTGTTGAATCGTTGCAACCCTAATATGAATCGGTGTATTATCCGACGGTTTACTTTGAATCGATGGCTATGGCTTATTCTCGGGTCTATTTCTGATTTGGGGAAAATCTAAGAACCCTAATCGTTGCCTCTTTTGATGGTGGCGATTGGTGGTTCTACGGTGGTGGTTCTGTGATGGTTCTGTGATGGTGGTTTCACGATGGTGGTTGTGCGATGGTTCTGCCCGTGGGTTTTCTCTTACGGTGACGGCACTATAGTGGTGGTTTCTGTCCGTGGGTTTTCTCCTACGACGATGGTTTTCTGTCCGTGGGTTTAATCTTGCGGTGATGACTCTGTGATGGTGGTTCTGCCCGTGGGTTTTCTCCTACGGTGGTGCCTTCTCGAATCAGGTTCTATCTCTCTGATTCTTGTTGCCTTCGATTCAATATGAAACTATGAATTCTTAGGGTTTACAGTATATAATTTTCGATAGGGGCTTACCGTTTTTTTTTTTTTAAATCCGTGGCCTTTGAATTTGTTGCCTTCGGTTCTTATGGATTGCCTACTGTAGGATAATTTTGATTTCAATTCTAATTGAAATCAGGGGAAAAAATGATGAATTGGTGCCGGTTGTTTGTAGAACACTTCTGATGTTCTGCCGCCTGTTGTATCAATAATGATTCTTCAATGAATCACCTTCTGGTGTAATTCGCGATTTGCTAATAAACGATAAATGGTAAATGATGAAATCCGGTTTGATTTGAACCGTGCGCTCTGATACCAAATGTTGGGAAAGGGGATCTATTTGATAAATGAAATTGCACAGGATCGAATAATCAAAACTTGGTTTTTATTAACATAATATCGAATTCACACACTTACAAATTTTGATTAAGGTTCCTATTTATAAACTACTAAGAGGTGCGTTTGAAAAGACGCAACCTTTCATGGAACCTATTCGAATAGTTGTGTCTATTCATGAAGAGACACACCCTTTCGGTTTAACTAATTGCTATTCTAGTCCCTAAACTTTCACTAATTACAATAATAATACATTGACTAATCCAAATTACATTTTTAGTCTAACAATCATGATTAATCTATCACTTCCGTTGTGGGAGACCAGGCCATATTGCTAGAGATTGCCCGGATGCGGCGCCAGCTGTACAGGGAGCGAGTACCAGCGGTGCCAGAGCAGAGCCTTCATCTTCGAGTTGTCGTGAGTCAGCACCCAGAGGTCGCGGCAGGGTGTTTCAGGCCACAGCAGAGGAGGCCCGCGAGTCTACAGATGTTGTTTCCGGTACGTACATCTTGAATGGGCTTAGTGCTCGTGTATTGTTTGATTCTGGAGCGGATCGCTCATATGTGTCTGTGATATTTTGTGCATACTTTTCTGTGCCTTCTACTGCTTTACCTGTTCCGTTAGTTGTTGAGAGAGTATATGGTAGTACAGCGTTAGTGAGCCGGATATTTCGAGATTGTGTTTTAGAGATCGATGCTCACCGGTTTCTGATTGATCTGTTGCCGATAGAGATCATAAGAGTCTTCAGTATCTGTTTAGTCAGAAAGAGCTGAATATGAGACAGCGGCACAGCTTAGAGCTATTGAAGGATTATGACTGCGAGATTCAGCACCATCCGGGTAGGGCCAATGTGGTGGCCGATGCGCTGAGCCGCAAGGCGTGCGGCCAGACAGTGGTTTCCCGAGCAATGAGGCTCGAGGTCACGTCGACTCTTGTGGAGAGTCTGAGATTGGACCAGTTAGAGGGCTTGCAAGCAGAGAATGTAAAGAGAGAGCGGCTTACAGGTCATCTTGATGTGTTGAGCAGAGAGAGCAGAGGGTTGTATGTGTTCCGTGACCGAGTCTGGGTTCCGAGGGTCGGTAATCTTCGGCAGCTGATATTAGATGAGTCGCACCGGTCGAGACTGTCTATCCACCCCGGGAGCACCAAGATGTATAGAGATCTGCGTGAGTATTACCGGTGGCCTGGGATGAAAAGAGATGTGGTCTGATATGTCGAAGAGTGTATGACTTATCTGCGAGTGAAAGTCGAGCATCAGAAGCCTCACGGGCATCTGCAGCCTCTAGAGATCCCCGAGTGGAAGTGGTATCATATCACGATGGATTTTATCGTTAGACTTCCACGCACTGTCAGAGGCAATGATATGATCTGGGTGATTGTGGATCGGTTGACCAAGAGTGCTCACTTTCTAGCGGTTCGGGGCACCATTACGATGGAAGTTGGCTCGGCTATACATCAATGAGGTGGTTTCGAGGCACGGCGTTCCGATGTCGATCACGTCCGATAGAGATACGCGGTTCACATCGAGGTTCTGGCAGAGCTTTCAGCGCGAGTTGGGGACTAGAGTTCAGTTGAGCATAGCGTACAGACCTCAGACAGACGGCCAGACAGAGCGGACGAATCAGACTCTCGAAGATATGCTCCGAGCGTGCGTGATTGATTTCAGTGGTAGTTGGGACGTTCACTTGTCGTTGGTCGAGTTTGCGTACAACAACAGCTACCATACCTCCATTAAGATGGCTCCATTTGAGGCACTATATGGGCGTAAGTGTCTAACCCCTGTGTGTTGGGACGAGGTCGGCGAGCGACCAATTAGTGGGCCCGAGTTGCTACAGGAGACGAGCGATAAGGTGGCGATTATCCGTGAGCATATGAGAGTACCGCAGAGCCGGCAAAAGAGTTATGCCAATCGTCGTCTGACTGAGCTCGAGTTCAGTGTTGGGGACCGTGTGATGTTGAAAGTATCGCCGTGGAAGGGAGTTATTAGATTCAGACACAGAGGTAAGCTGAGTCCGCGGTACATCGGTCCGTTTGAGATCATAGCCAGAGTCCGAGATCAGGCGTACAGACTGAGACTGCCTCCCGAGTTGTCCGGAGTTCATAATACATTTCATGTGAGTCACCTGAGGAAGTGTCTGGCCAAAGACGATCAATATGTGCCGCTATCTGAGATCACCGTGGACGATCATTTGCGATATGTTGAGCAGCCCGAGGCTATTACTGACCGTAAGGTGAAGAGATTGAGGAATAAAGAGATTGCATTAGTGCTCGTGCAGTGGGGACATCATAAGGGTACTAGTGCTACCTAGGAGCCCGAGGCCGATATGAGAAGCCGGTATCCGCACCGGTTCCAGTCTTCGAGCTAGATTCCGGGACGGAATCTTTTTAAGAGGAGAGGATTTGTAACATCCCGGATTTGAGCCTGGTACGTGGATTTAAATTACTGGCTCTTTATTTTAATGTTATTGTGTGTTCCAATTGAATCCCGTTTCGTGGATTAAACGTGTCGAGCCCGAGTGATACGTGTCTCCGAGTTAATAATTAGCGGATTATTATTAATTATGAGATCGTGGATTTAATTGGGTTGAAATGATATTAATTGTGAAAAAGCGGTATCGGGTTCGAATTTGACGGGTTCGGACTTTCTATTATTATAAAGTATATATATACGTGGATAACCCTTGGCCTTTCCTCCTTTCTTCTTTTGGCAATTCGAATACAAAAAAACGTGAGGTGTGTGTTAGTGATTTGGAGTTGCAATTCAACAAGTAAATCAAGGTTGATTGCTGAGAATTGATCTTCTTCCTCCTCCTTTGAATTGTTGAGCTTCAAGGTAAGAATTGTGGGTTTAATTGCTGAAATCCGTGTATATGTATGTACATGATGTTAAGAGTTGGTTTCTGGGCTTATTTGGAATTGTTATGTATGAGTTTGGAGTGTTCATGTTGCTAGAAATCGACATGGGGTTTATTCCCTGGAATTGGCCATTTCTGCGATCTGCACAGGTCTGCTGTAACGTGAGCGCGGCCGCGATGGCTGCGGCGCGACCGCGTTGACCGAGCATGGCCGCGATGCGGCGACTGTTTGGCTGGGTTTTGGGCGTCGGTTGGTTGTTCGGGGTTGTGTTTTGGGTCGTGTTCAGTTATATCGATTGTGTTCGGATTAGGTGATCTATCCGTTGAGTTTGCGTTAATATTTGGAATCCGTTATGTTACAGGTTCGAGCCGACCGCGTTCTGAGCTACGATAAACATTTGAGTTGCCGCTGATTTGGGGTATTTGGTGAGTACTCGAGTTCTTTATAATACGCGCGTAAAGTTTTATGAGTCGTGTATGTGTTGTGATACGTGTATGTGAGACAGAGATACGACGCAGGTATGATTCTATCTACTCTATACGTGTTATACGTGTTTGAGTGCAGGTGTCCGCGATATGTGATCGCGCAGGCTGACTGTCCCTAACCAGTCGTGAAGTATGAGACTGTATATATACAGCAGTGTTTATCGTCAGGTCGCTCCTGTGCCTATTGTGAGCTAACCGCTGCTGTGTGCGGCCTGTTAGCTGGGGAACGGCGTCCCCTTTTGAGCAGTGATATGTGTGTGCACCGAGCTTGTGTTATGTGTATTGAGCTATTTGGGTTGTGTATGCTATGTGCCTTTACTTGCAGAGTCTAACCCTCGCGTACTCACGAGCTTCTCAGCTTATGTTTTCGAGTCTTCCGTGTCTCAGGCAGTCATATTGTGGGGCCTCAGTCGCAGCAGCCGCCGAAGTAGGAGCCGAGGGAATTCAGTACTGAGTTTTGTGTAATCTGCTGTTTGTCGCTATTAGCTTTTGAGAACTGTTGTATTATCTGATCTACATGTGTATGATAGTAGTGTTCAGTTGTGTATGTACATCAGTCTCAACATGTGAAATGTTATGTGACAATCTTGTATTAAAGTTTTAATTAATAGTGATTTTCGACTAATCTTATGACATGAGCCTTATGAAATGCTTGCGTTGTTGCCACTTATGATTGTATATTAGCATTTGTGTGTGAAATGTGGGTGTTACAATAAATATGTGGTTAACCCTATTATATATAACTAGTTTATTACCCGCGTATTACGCAGATTTTTTTAATATATATATAATATAATAAATTAAAAGTAAAGATATAAATAATATTTTTTTAAAACAAAACTATATATATATATATATATATATATATATATATATATATATATATATATATATATATATATATATAATAAATTAAAAGGTAAAGATATAAATAATATTTTTTTAAAACAAAACTATATAAATATATATGAATAGTAATTATTTGCTTATATTTTTTAAACTTTTATTATATTATATATAATTAATAAGTTAGTAGAGTATTAAATTTTGTTTGATTTAATTTATATTTAAAAGTAGATTATATTAGATTTGGATAGAATTCAATTAAATTTCTTTATTATTTTTAAAACTCATAAATGTCACGTATCGATTCATAGTGATGACACGTAACTTCAAAAGAAAAATGTAGTAAAGTTACTCTTTTATTAGTATTTATTATAAATATATAGATTAGCTAGATTAATAAGTGTACTATTTATATCAATTCATATTTTCATTCAGATTTTATAGAATTGACAAAAAGAATTAATATTTCTTATAATTGCTACTAATAAGTAATAATAATAGAAAATTCTAAGAATAAAAGTAGATTTTAAATACTATAAATTAGTTTAAATTTTAAAATCAATACTTTTGTAGAATATTTATGAATGAAAACATATGAAATATATGAAAGAATAATTGTATCTAATTTGTCAACATTTTATACTTAATATGATTTAACTAAAAAAGTTATGTTATATTAATAAATAAATCTTTGATTTAAGAGATAAATTATACAAAATTATTACAATTATTATATGCATGTTTCGAATTTTAAAGACAATATATATGTTTTAGTTATTATCAACCTATTGGTTGATTGATTTTAATATAATAAATTGAAGTAATTAATGTAAGGAGATAAATTAGGAAAGAAAGATAAAAGATTATTTATATATTTTTTAATTATTGATTTTAATTAGGAAAGAAAGATAAAATGACATAGGTATAATTATTGATTTTAATTAAGGGTATAAGAGACATTTCATAAATAATTATGAGTTGTCATTAATCTGGACCATTGATTTCTTTCCATCCAATGGTCCAGAAACTCCAAGTGGTTTTCTTATTTTATATAGTATAGATTTTGAACAAATAAACGAATATTAACTATCCGTAAATATTCGGAATATTAATTTGGTTTATTTTGGTGTTTATGAAATATTAGAAAACTTAATAAAATAAAAAAATTTATGTTTTAATTTTATATGTTACTATTATTAATAAAAAACTAAAAACATGTTACTATTTTTTATAAATGAAAAGTTGGTAACCTGCTAAACAGGTTTGCAAGTCACCAATTACTATTATTGATAAAAAAAATAAAAAGTTGTTACTATAAATGATAAAAAATAAATAATATTATCATTAATGATAAAAATATCAAAACATGTTACTATTTTTTATCATTTGCCCTTTTTGAAAACTAAAATGTTGTTGTTGACCTTAACCAGGTTTGCAAGTCACCAATTACTATTATTAATAGAAAAATAAAAAATTGTTACTATAAATAATAAAAAATATAAAAGTCAATGTTATTAATGATAAAAAATAAAAAAAAATGTTACTACCAATGATAAAAATGTCAAAATTTGTTACTATTATAATGAAACTACAAAAAAAATTATAAAAGTTTTAAACTAAACAACTGAGACAACACATTGGTAAATACTAGTTGGATTAGATTTGAATTTAAATTAAATCAAATTAAGTTTAATCTAGACAAATGACACGTGACAAAAGAAGACGTTGATAAATGACAGATTGAAAGTGTCAACATGTGACATTTTAGTGATTCATTTATTATTATTTATAGATAAAGAATATAGATTATAGATTGTTGAGTTGTCCTAAATCAAATTTCATAAATACAAAAAGCATCTTACACTCATACGCCATCCAATTCTTATATGCGTTTCATATAAGTGGTACATGTGCAGAATTTTCGCGGAGGAAAGAAGAGAATATTTGGATATCTTCAGCATGTTTGCTGTTGGAACTATGCCTACCTCTAAATAACATCAGGGAAGAGTAGTTGCCGGGGCATCTTGATAGCCTGTGATGCCCAAGATCCGAATTCGGGTGTTTGGCTGCATGGTACAAGTACAAATAATGAAACACCATACAAGAAACATTTTGTGTTCTGGGTTCGATGTTATCTCTCATATTTTGTGAATTTTAATTATATTTTTGGGATTTTTGTGCCAAGAAGCTTTTTGAAGTTTCGAAATTTTACATGATGTTTAATGTCAACAAGAATTGTAATGAAAATTATCGATGATTCATATTTACAGTTCAAAAAATACAACGGAAAAAAAAGTTATGCATTTTAATTTAAGTTTTCATTCAAAGAGTAAATGTAGGGCTCTTCACATGTAAAAAAGAAACAAACTGAAACCTAGAATTAGAGAATGATCATTGACCAAGCCCATGGTCCAACATATGTTCTTAATGTCGATAATTTGACCAAGAGTTGCTTGTGCAATGAAGTAATCTACCAAATTTTGGTTACGTTTCATTTTGGTTCAGTCATGTCTAGTTTTATTTCAGTTTGGCCCAGTTTTCCTAATCTGATCACAAAAACAGGGCATTCCCAGGGTTCCAATTATCAAACCGAGGCCTTATTTTAACACTTAAAATATTATAAAATTACATCTAAAGGATATGAAATTAATTTTCCTGTTATTCCCAAAAGTGGACCTCAAATGGAAACTGGTAAATTTGGGTTGTACTTGTAATATTGTATGTACATAACAGGTCAAGGTGAACCAAAATTAGAATCGAAAGTTCGAAACGTATGGAAACTGGTAAAATTGGGTTGTACTTGTATTTGTTTGTGCATAACATGTCAAAATGAACCAAAACTAGAATTGAAACGGATCTAACGATTAGTGAATCAAAAGTCACAGTATATTCGAAACCTTGCAACATCCTAAACCGTTCTTTTTAAAGGAGATTATTTAGTTTTGAACATTTATAGTTTGTTTAGTCAAATTTAATACATCAATACAAAATTCAGAAAAAAATGGAGATAACCATGTTGATGGGTAGAGGGGTGCTTTGGCCCAAAAGTGGACCAAGCCAGAGAGAATATATAATGTGACAATTGAAAGGGCCACTTCGATCCCAAACTGGACCATGAACCAAAAAAATACTGGATTTTTATCATTCGACAAGTAAAACTATAACGTTGTCCTCTTGAAGGTTACTAATGGACAAAAATGGAAGAAAAGGAGGAAACTCAGGAAGTAGGAAGGAAATTAAATTTTGATGAAACATTTTTAACGAGGGAAAATTATGAAAATGGAAGGAAAAGAAAGTTCATTTCATTCGTCCTACAAATGGGAGGAAATGGATGGAAACAAGGATGGCAAGAACTGTGTTCCCCAAAATTTCAATATTTTCCTTTCCATATTTCTCCATTTCTTTTCCTTCCCTTTCATTCCGATTTGGAGTACGCAGCTTAAAATGACGTCATTTTAAATATGGAAAATGTTTTTTTTCTTAAAAAAAGATTGGTTAGGTTCAGTTTCCAAATGGTTCATTTCAAAACCCTTGAACAGATCTACCAGTTGGTTGGCCCGACCTGTAGGTCCCAAAAACTCAAAAGAAAAGTACAATACCTGTCTGTGGCCAATATTCCTCCTGTAATTTTTCTTCTTCTTGTACTTGAAGACCACCACCTTTGGATCGAGCCCCTACTCAGTGCATTACAAAAGCAGTGAACACAATATGACTCGCAAAATGTAGAAATATTTTAACAAGATGAGATGAATAATAACAAAGAGAATGTACTACCTGTTCCTCCACTACCGCATGTACAGCTGCATTAGTCACCACAGGCTTCCCAATATATGTGCTGGTTTTTGTGCCAACGAGTAACACCTTGTTCAGAATTATCTGCATGTACTTACGTAAGTAGAAGATAAGGAATTGAGAAAATCAAAATTAGAATGCAGGTGACGTATAAAATCCATCTATGATCTATCCAAGTACTTGGACAAAAAAATATTCCCTTTGTCCTCCTAGTAAAAGGGAACACTTGTTTGGACAATTCTTTGGTGGATCTTTACCCAATATAAACAAGGTTAGATCTGTACTTAATGTTAAGGAAGGCTACACAAAACAAATCCATCTTAATGTCATTCTGAAACGGACTCTTTATAGAGAACTAAAACTTGTCGCGTTGACTCTTTTCTTGGTATTGAGGGCCTATTTCCTAACAAGGTTAATAATGGCAAAGAGGCTTAGATGTTAGCGAAATTTATTACTAACCATAGAAGTTATTTTCAGATAAGTGCCATAAGATATGTGCCATAAGATATGTGACATAAGATATGTGGCAATGCAAATCTTTCTCCTACATCATTTGTCCATAGATTTTGGTCAGATACTCAGATCATATATAAGTGCTCTCTGTTATTCAATGGCCCTGAAGTAAGAATATGAGCTGGGATGAAGGACATGATGTTATGGAAAGCTGTTTGAATTCACCAAGAATGGAACCAAGGTTCAAATTTCTGACCGAGGAAGGAGAGTAAGAAAGAGTCCCAGCTGGTCCATGTTCATGTACTTTTTCTAGCTGACTTCATCAACAAAGAATCCCAGCTGGTCCATGTTCATGTACTTTTTCTAGCTGACTTCATCAACAGAAGGCCTTAACCCTTGTTTGTTTATTTTCTAAAGTAAACAAAAAACAATAAGTTTTTCACTAGTAGCTCTGTTACACTGGCTACTCCATATAATGCACCTGAATCCTGATTCTCCTATTTCAGAAGTTACAAGCTACATGTTTCATTGGCTCACTGCTTACGATGAATTTAAAAGATGATAGGATCTATAGATATACCTGAGTGCTCGTTGGTTTTTTATTGATGGAGTTGTTGATCTTGTTCTTTGAATTTTTTTTCTTGGTCTTCAATGTTGATGGTTTATTGTTTTTGTGATGGTGATGTGTTTTTTGGTATTTGGTGGATATGTTCTGCTATTCAGAAGTACGCTGTACATCAACAGAACTTAATCTGCCATTCAGAAGCAAAGCTTCAACAGATTAGAGAGAAACACAAAGTGTTTTCTTTTTATCAAACATACAAGGCTCATCTTAATTAATGAGGCCAATGGCCTATTTATATACAAAGGTAGGTGGGTGAAAGTTGTACATAACCTTCCCTCCCCTCGACACGTGCTATGCTAATCCTGATGACATATAATAAAGTAAAAAAGAAAATTACAGAGTTACCTTGACACGTGCTAGACCTAATGACACATACCAAAGTAAAAAAGAAAATTACAGAGGTGTGTCTTATATGATGACACTTATTTTACAAGAAAACAGACGCGTGTCAAAGATTCTAACACTCATATTATAATATTTTTGGTGACGTAATTGCTTACGTTTTATATATTGTTTTTTTGACAAAACTTGCAGTGATGTCTTGGAGCGTGAGATATTTCCTTGCATAATGCTTCTTTGAATTCCCCAGGTAGTGGTTCGATTATAATTTTGTGACTTTATAAAAGACTATCGCAATATTTTTCACATGTTATTATGTTAGTTTTTTTAGTTCTTCTTTTTGTTGTGTTGTAATTATGTTTTCAATTTTTATTTTTTGGTTAATTTTTGACGGGGGTGGCTACTATATACCGTCATATTTGATGATCTCTCGACGTTTCCTTTTGTCACTGTCTTGTAGGATTCGTCAAAACTTGGCTTGTGTAACTTTTGTGCGTTACGTTCTTGCCTAATATGTGAGAATTTGCAATTCCCGGGTCTCTATATATTCCTCTATGTGGTCCGCTAAAGATAACATAATACTTTTTCTTTGATGATGGCGGTTCTTCTGGGAGACTTGGTATTGGTGATGATTGTGTTGGTCATTCGGATGTCGATATTCAGTCTTGGTATCTTCTTTAATCGGGATTGTTGTAGTTGGGATTGCTGTAGTTGCTGCTATTATTTCTAAAGACTTCATTAGATCGTTTTCTTTCTTGAGAAGAGCTTCTTTTTGTTTGTCGAGTGCTTGAATTTGTTCTTTTTCCTGCTTCAGTTGATGTTGAATTTGTTTGATGATTGTTTCCATTCTTGTAATTTGTCTGTCAACCTTCAATAAACCTGAGTAAGATTTTTGCACTGTTTTGTGCTAAGTACTTTTGATTCGATGCTTATTGTTAGTGCTTTTAGATACTTGGTTACTCATTCAGAGCTTTTAGTACTTTCGTCCAATTCTTCATGGATTGCTTGTAACATCTTGTTATTGACTTTAAGAAGTCTTATGCTTGAAAGAATATTTTGTATTTTAAAGCACCATTTACGTATATATCTTTCTTTTCAAAGGGCAAACTCTAGTTAACTTTTTTATTTGTTTCTGTGTCTTTTATTTATATTAGTATGTTATTTATTTCTCAATTTTTTGTTTTCTATGTTTATCTAGGTGTATTTTTAATCTATTATATATATGAGGTTCCTTATCTATTTCTTCTTGCATTGTTTTTATCATGTGTTCTAGTTGTTTGTCACTATATATTTCGAAATTCATTTTTAACACGTCGTGAATGATATTTTGACGAAATGATTTTTATTTGTTTATATCAATTCTTTTGTAAGTATTTTAAACGATCGATAGATGACTACAAACTCTAGTAATGTGTTGATTCTGTTTCTTTTTCAGCATAAAGTCTTTTTGATTCTTTATTTATTCTTTTTAATTCTTTGTAACATCCTTTTAATCTTTTGGCATTTACGTTATTTTTTATTTGTATTCTAGCATCACCCATAAATTTAACACGTTCTTTCCGCGATATATCCTGAAAATGATTAATTCATATTCCATATTTCTTCTATGCTTTAATAGGTTAATCTTATATCCTATTTTTCGATTATAATTTTGTGATTTTTCAAGATTTTCCAACACCTTTTTATTTCATTATTCAAACGATTTATTTCTTTATATTTTCTTTTTAATAATGATGTTAAATATTTAATATTTTGCTTTGTATTCTTGTATCCATTGTATTAGCATGTACTTGTGGATAATTTTGAAGGGTAAAAATCCATGCTTTCTTCTTCTAATTTTTTATGTATTTTTAACACTATAATTTTGAATTCTATTGGTTCTTTTTCTTGGGTGTATATAGATGATGTCTTTGCATTGTTTTAATTTTGTCTAATCTTTTTTCTGGACTTTCAATTATTTTTTTGAAATTTTTAACCCTTTGGTGTTGAATTTTGTTCTTTTTACGGTTTCGTGATTAAATCTAGCTTGTATTTTTGAATCTACCATCGCAATGGAGGCCTTATAATAAGCGTTTTAATTTCCTTTTTTGGTTCTATTAGTATTTTGTTTGTACTAATGATTTGTTGCATTTGTTGAAATACTTCAGTAATTTGATTAGTATGAGTAAATTGATTTGACTAATTGTACATGTAGATGATGTCTTGTGTTTGAAGTTTAATTTCTTTTAACTCTTTATCTTTTTGTTGAAGCATTTTTGTTGTTTGTTGATGTTCTTCGTATATTTTCTTTAATAATTCACGTAATTGTTTTAATGCTATTGAACTTAATATTTCAGTGGTTTTATTAAGTGTTCTGTTTGTTAATTCTATTTTTTCTCCTAATGGTATTTCTATTTGTTCTTCTAACCCTATTCCATATGGGGTTCCTTTTGGTAAATTTCTACTATATAGTTTTTAAAAGGGATAAATGGTTTGGTGTGTGTTATTGTTAGAATATTTTTATCTATTGCATGTAAATTTTTGATATTAACACTTTCTTGACATTCTATTACCAAGTTTTCTATAGTAACCATTTTCTAAATTCGAGTATCTAGCCTTTTAATCATTTCTTGTAGATTTTTTATTTCTTCTTCTTTTGTTAAATTTGATTCGGTAGTTGATATTCTTGGACTTTAGGTTGGTATATGAACTCGATCTATAGAATTTCTTCTTATTAGTGGTGTGGATATAGCAATACTTTTAAGACAGAATATAGAATTTGTATAGATAAACTTTTCAGACCACTTCTTTTCCTAGAACAACTCAACAACCAAAACAAATTATTATATCCCCCCCCCCCCCCTTTTTCCAACAACTTCTAGCAAGTATCATTGAATCCTATGCTTCATTAGCGATTATGCATTAAGAGGAGTAAATGGGTTATTTTCAGTAAAAGGTAACCAACTTTATCATTTTTATCATTTAAGGTAACCAACATTTTTTATCCAAATAAAAAGGAATGAAGTTACAAAAAGTTCTATTTAAGGTAACGAACTTTAAATTTTGTTTATTTAATGTAACTTTCAAACTTTTTCATGTTCAAGGTAACTAACTTATAATTTTTCATATTTTAACTTATAATTTTTCATATTTTACTTAGTTACTAATACTAAAAATGGATTCATATTTTAGTCAGTGACTAATACTGAAACTGGTCGTTTCCACATCTACATCAACTGTACTACTTACACACCTATATGTTATCAATTACCTAACATAGAAATAATTAAAAGTTTGTTACCTTAAATTGACAAATTTAAAGTTGGTTACCTTAAACGAAAAAAACCCCGAAGTTGATTATCTTTTTATGAGAATAACCCATAGTTGTCAATAGCGACGATAGCGGTCGCTATAGCGAATAGCGTAGCGTAGCGTAGCGGCTATCGTCCGCTATTATGTGTTTATCGGTCCGCTATTACCTTTTTTATTTTATTTTTTAAATATATATTGTATATATATACATAAAAGACCTATTTACAAGAATTAGATTATTTATGATTGGCTTTTAATAGTTTTAAGACTTTATTTTGAAGTTAAAATGTTAAATACATTAAACAGTTTAACGTAACATATGTATTTTGACTTTAATACTATACCCGCTAAACACAAAATAGCGGGCGATATCGCTACGCTATCGCAATGTAGCATATAGGTAGCTTGTCGTTATCGTCCGCTATTCGCTATCAACAACACTGGAATAACCCAATTTGACAGGCCAACCATTTAATCATCATGTTGGATAATGACTTGAAATCAAAGGGTTAAAAACTTAAAATTGTATTCTTTTCTATTAGGAGGATTATTTGTATAGTTATATAGAATTAGTTTCTTTTGATTAGTATGAATAGGACTAATATGGCCATTCCTCATTAGTAAGTACAACATTAAAGATGTAGTCACTACCCATTTGAGAATTATTGAGATCTTAAGATTGGAAGTAAAGTTTTGAAGATACATAATCGTTTTTTGTATCATTTTCATTTTTCATTTTCGATTTGAATTTTGGCACAACACCTCATTTTTATTAAAACAAACAAAATAATAGAGGAATAAATCATTTGCCAGTCACCCGCATCACCCGTATCCTTAAATATATTCCATAACACAATATAGGTTGATTAGCATAGTTAACACACTAATAAAGCATTATAGGGGACTCAGTGACTCACATATAAAAACACTAGATCTACGAATCTAACAACAATCTTAATGGTTTGGATTGGATAGAAAAGAACCATTTGAATGTGAAATAAGGTAACCAACTTTGGGGATGAAAATTCATAACACGACACGAACCACAAACGATATAAGTTGAGGCTTCATGGGTTTAGATCAGAAATGGGTCCACAATTGGCACGTTTAACTCATTAGGTTTTCAGGTTGGGTTAAGGTCATCCTTTTTAAATTCTAACTCTAATAACTAACCCTAACATCCTTTCATCATATCTATAGTTACATATCTAACTCTTTAAATGTTGATTTCACGACACCTGTCTCTGTCTCTGTCTCTATCCCTAATCCCTCCCTCCCTCCCACTGCCACTGTATTTGAAGACATAGACAGTTAGACACCCACCAGCCACATTTGGGTAGACACCCACCGGCCACAATTGGTAGACACTAACTAGTCGCATTTGGGCTGTCCCTAAGGATGGAACTGTCGACAGGGTGCTCACATGTGCCAAGCAGAGAGCAAGAACCTTCAACCCTTAAAGTCTTTAAGCCTTCAACCCTCAGGTCATAGCGCGTCCAGTATGGGTCCAACATGTTGATCAATTAACTAACCGCATCGTGTTCGGGTTAAATAATGTTTTCCCATGTTCAACTCAACCCAAACCTGATATGAATCGTCACTCCTAACTAAAGTAGATCACACACCAAACTTGAATTGGCAAAGTAGCACTTCCAAAGATGATCAATATTCTATCAATTATGAATTTATAATTCAATAATCTATATTAAGATCAACAATTAAGGCCTTATTTAAAATGATTAATCAGTTCTCTGGAAGTAAAGGTAACATGTTTGCAAACCGCACAAATAAGTAAAGAGGAGAAAACCAGTTCCAACAAGAAAGTGAAGACCATAATGAATAAGTTAATACCGCAGTGATATATGAAACGTAAATGATTTTAAAGAAAATGAATAAACAAGAATGGAGCAGCGCATAAGAAATTGTACTCAATGCATACTTTGTCATCAACATTTGCTCCCTTCAGTCGTTGTGTGTACAGAAATCGGCCCGGAAATACAATATACTGCCGGCCTCCAATCTAAAACACCAAAAAAAAAAAAAAAAAAAAAACACGATCATTTATGAAATCATAATCAATGAGTCATTCTTACAAATCATACATATTTCAGATTGAATATAAACCCAACATTTTAACACATGAGAGGCAAACAGATAATTACATACACACAAGATACATAAGGAACCATTAGAGGCCATATACTCCTCATGATCGGCTGATAATCCTCCTCTGCTTGTGTTTCTCTCTGTCTCTCTCCACCTAACCACTAAGTATCTTTTACAAATAGAATAGGTTTCCGTTAACCGGCATTGTTTAAAAAACACTTTCAAATCCAGAATTGGTATGAATGTTTCTATAAATAAGACATCAAGTACATCCATGGAAACTTCAATATAGTTAATTCTCATATCAGAAATCCAATCAGACCCAAAAGTCAAATTATTTTTGTATCAGTGATTAATTAATGTAGCTTTTTCGGGATTTCGACAACTAGAATGGTTTTTTTTTGTGAAAGTCAAAACCGCAATAAGAGCTGTATCCACTTGTAGGCTCATGGGGACATGTGCCCTCTTGAAAATATTATTATTATAGACATATAGTATATGCAATAATTTTGAGGTGCCACCCTAAATTTTTGCAAGGTGCTTCCGAAAATGAAAGAAAAAGAAGAAATTTGTTAAAAATGGAAGCATGCAAATAAGTTAATTAGATAAAAGTGACAGTTTGGGCAGTATTTACTCCTACATGTCAAATTTTTTGTTAAAACTTGGTAAAAAATGAGAAAACACATTATCATTTGGAGGTCGAATGGATAGTAATGGTGGTGCCTATAGAACGATCTATCACACCATCATTGGTATAATCATTGTACCAACAGGAAAATACTTTATTGGATCAGGCACCGACTGCAATATTTAGATATGTTGATTACTCATATTTTAAAGCACATGAAATATTATTTTATCAACTGATTACCAAGTTCCCTATCTTTTTTGGGAAAAGATAGATATATAAATATCAACCTATCGTTACGATGGCAACCTAACAATCGAGGGCATGAATCCATACCGGAGATCAATGATCAAACTTTGGTACACGCCCATGGGTTAAGTGACGTACATCTCCATGTCAGCCATGGACCAGTCGGTAGGAGCAGCAGTGAGTTACCCCTTTTTTCTTAATATCTATCCTCAACAAACTTATGGCAATTGTATATCTCTAAAGGACAACTAAATTCAAGCATAAAAGAATAGACTTAAATCACCTGAATTGAATGGCTGCATTGACAAAAAAACAAGGGAGAAGTTTTTTTGCCAGCTTTAGCAAGTTCTCTTTTGCAGACTAGCTTAACACCTTAGTTTCGTTTTTTATTTGCAAACTTGTTATCGCTGCCAATAACAACCTAAAGCACTTTATAGAACCCTAATTCATTATGCTAATTACTACAACAGGACAGAAAACGCACATGAATCTAAAATGTTGAATGTCAAACAGGAAGATAGTATACAAAGTCAAAATTGAAAATTTGAAATGTAACCTACGGAAGTCCAGATAAAGTAGTTTCGATTTGCAAGAGCATTCTCATCAATTTGGTCATTTGAAAAACTAGAAAAATCAAACTGCAGCTCCTTTACATGAAGCTCACGTAGAACAATAGTGAAATTATAAAGGTTATAATCTCAAATAGAACTGATCTCACCATGACAACGGCGAAGACTTCTTCTCCTTTTGATTCCGTTTTCGCCAGGGCTTCTTCGGCGGCATCTTCTGACTGCTCAAATTCAGAAGCTTCGGCTACGGATTCAGATTCAACAGATGGAGCATCAGTTTGCGAAAGTTTACGAACAACCGTGGATGGAGATAATGGTCCGTGTAACGAGGGATAAGCGAATTTGAGAGAAGCATTTGAATGAAGAGGCAAATGACAGAGTGCATTGAAGGAAGTAGATGTGACTGGAGAAGAATTTTTGTGTGTAAAGATGGATGTTATTGAAGATGATGCACAGGAGAAGCTCATCGCCATTTTCGAAGCTTTGTTTGCTTGAGCACTCCTCTATCCGTTTCCTGCTCCTACCTTATCCAACGTTCTGCCGCCCCTTCAGTATAACGGGATAAACAACAGGGTTAAGGGGAAATTGCACAAAAAAACCTCTAAGTTGGATATTTTTGCGATCAAAACCCCCAACCATTTTTCATTGCAAAAAAACCTCCAACCGGTTAAAACTTTGTAAATTTGGGTTTTTTTCAAAAAATCTGACTTGCAACCGGTTTAGCCGGTTGCAACTTGATGACGTGTAAAATTTTTAAATATATTTTTGCGTAAAAAACCTCCAACTTGTTTAGTTTTTTCAATTAAAACCCCAAATCATTTTTCATTTGATAAAAAACCTCCAACCAACAAAGATAATTAAAATTGAGTCTTCACTGATTGCATTTTGATGACATGGATATTTATTAAAATTTTATTTATTAAACAAAAAATTTGTTTTCCAATGAAACCTCCATCCTCTAGGCTAACGAACTACATTGCTCTAGCTGATCATATTCAGAAGCTAAAATGGAACATAAATAAACGAAATTGAACATAAAGCTGAACCTAAAAATGCAACTCGTGAACACAAAATGAAATCGATTCCATCGGCACAATTGAAGTTAAAATTAAAGATTAAACGACAAAAGTTAATCGAACATATATACATAAAATAACAGCGCTGAACATAAGGAGAGGATAGAGTAATCGGAGTTGCCGGAGGTAGAGAAGAAAAGAAAAGGTAAATATTATTGGTTAGAGGTGAGAAAAATATAGTTAAGAGTTTTAATCGAAAAAGTCACCAATTTCAGGGTTTTTTATGCAAAAAATTCAGTTTAAGAATTATACATGTAGTGCCACGTAGGCGCCACGTAAGTTGGGTTTGCCATGTAGACGCCACGTGTATGCCATGTAAGCATAGCAACCTATTATAACCGGTCAAGTCCTAATTTCAAGAGGTTTTACCGGTTAGAGGTTTTTTGTGCAACAAAAAATGGTTAGGGTTTTTAATCACAAATATGGTCCAACTTTAATGTTTTTTACGCAATTATCCCTAGGGTTAACTACAAGGTTTTCATATTTTATCAATTTATACAACCAAATTGCTTTTATCACAATTTATGCAATAGTGTTTGAACTTTTTATCAAAAAATGCAACAATGTTTTCTGTTTTTACTAAGTAATGCAATAAAATCATGTTTGATACGATTTATGCAATAATGTTTGAACTTATTAAACAAATATGCAACGTAATTTACCTATCATGTTATCTATCGATTTATTGTACATACTAAAAAATCTAGATGAACACATATACGTGTAAAAAAGTTCACGTCACCAAATTCAATTCCTTCATAAATTAAGGGTTATGTTGCAAAATTCATTATTTGTCATTACTAAAAACTGTAATCTTTATTTTCGATTAAGGATAGTAGTAGGTCGAACTGAAAATTTGTCCTCTCATTCCTATTTTTAAAAATTCATTATCATCAATTGTAATTATTTCAATAGAAATCATCGTCAGGTAATTTGTGATAACCGTGAAGATTAGAAATAACAATTTAATGATATCAATCTATGTTGTAAAACTTTACCATTTACGTTAAGCAATCACCTAATTATGTTGTAAATGTTAAATGTTTATTGTTAACGATAATCAAATTCGTAAATTAAAAATTAATCATTTGTATTAAACGTTTAATCATGAATCCTCATATTTATCTTCAATCATCTGACAGTAATCCTTGTTAACTATTTGTAGTTTTTAACCGGAAACGAACAAGACCCTTTTAACTTGGGTATGAATGAGTTTTAAATAAACCAACGGAAACAAAATGTCGTATTGAAGTCAGATAAATATTTCATCAAACTCATACTATATCAACAAAGATGGTGATACGACTTTTTTTTATACGTAGTTGTGTTACTTAAGATTTTAAGTGATGTACAACAAATTAATATTACCAGATAAATAAGTAGATTATATGTTGCATACTTTGATAACAATTTCAAACATTGTTGCATAAATCGTGTTAAAAATAATTTCGTTGCATAAGTCGGTAAAAGAGGAAAAACGGCATTGCATTTTCTGATAACAAATTCAAAGGTCATTGCATAAATTGTGCTAAAAATGATTTCATTGCATAAATTGATAAAAAGTGAAAACGTTGTTACATAAATATGTGGTTAACCCTAAATAATAAAAGGTAACCACCGCTTCATTACTAAAGGGCTTATTGCAAGATTAGCAACCTACTTTGCTAAATTTCATGATTATAATAATATTTTTAAATGGGATAATTACAAAAATAGCCACATCTCACATATTTATTCACTTTTTAGCCATTTTATATACATTTTACCAAAATAGCCACACTTTACGTTACCACATTTACGTGATAGCCACAATTTATGTGATTTGTACTTTTTTCATTTTTTAATGCATTACGTTACAAAAGGTGTTTGGTCACGTAAATTGTTGTACTTTACGTGACCACTTTTAAAAATTTGCTCATTCCCCATAAAAATGTAATGATTGCTAAAAAAACATTTTAAAGTGTGACAAGACATCCCACCAAACATTCATGGGGAAGAAGCAAAAATGGTCACGTAAAGTACAACAATTTACGTGACCAAACACCTTTTGTAACGTAATGTATTAAAAAATGAAAAAAAGGTACAAATCAGTGGTCACGTAAAGTACAACAATTTACGTGACCAAACACCTTTTGTAACGTAATGCATTAAAAAAATGAAAAAAAGTACAAATCACGTATATTGTGGCTATCACGTAAAGTGTGACAAGATATCCCACCAAACATTCATGGGGAAGGAGCAAAAATGGTCACGTAAAGTACAACAATTTACGTGACCAGACACCTTTTGTAACGTAATGCATTAAAAAATGAAAAAAAAATACAAATCACGTAAATCGTGGCTATCACGTAAATTTGGTAACGTAAAGTGTGGTTATTTTGGTAATATGTATATAAAGTGGCTAAAAATTGAATAAACATGTGAAAAATGGTTATTTTTGTAATTATCTCTAATATTAATGTAGGTTTCTTTTGAGAAGAAGGTTTTGCAACTGAACATATTTTTATGGGTAAATTACAAATTTCGTCCATGTGGTTTACTAGAAATTGATTGGATTCTTTAATTTTAAAAATTAAATTGACAGTATTTGTGGTTGATGATTAGTTATACATATCGTCCTTTGGTCATTTAAAATGATCATTTTACCGTTGCTTATTTAATACTTATTATTAATGTTGTTTTTAGTATTATTTCTATCACTATAAACTAATAGACTAATTGAAAAAATTTTAAAAAAACAATAAAATTAACTTAATGTAAACACGTAAAAATGAATAATAAAATATTTATAAAGACATAAATAATCATTATTATATAAAAAACAAAAAAATAACGTTTTTTGAGTTTAGATTTTTAAAACTTTTTAAAATAAAATGTAAATCATTTATAAATCATAAAATAAATTAATTTTATTAAGTACTCATTTTTATATTAAATGATTTCTAATGAGGATTTAAAACATCTATAAAAACATATAAACTATTATTCTCGTCAATTTGGTAACTAAAAATAATAAACATAATAGTTTTTTAACTTTAGGTTTTCTTTTTAGATTTTTTAGAAAACATTAAATGTTATCATGAACAATAAAATAAATTTAAACTTTTTAAAAAATTTGATATTTTCTTAAACCTTTTTAAAAGCATTTTTAAAAAATTTAATTAAAATTTTCAAAACGTTTAAAAATTTTACTTAGAACTTTATTAAAAAAATTTAAAAATTTTGGAATTTTCAAAACAATTAAAGTTTTTTCAAATATTTTATATTTTTAAACATATTTTTAAAATCTTTAAATTATAAAAATGTTTTTAAATGGTTACCGTAAGTATTAAAAAGTTCTCTATGAAAAAAAACAAAAAAAGTAAAACAAAATTGATACTTTTTAACATTGATTACATTTATTTCTGATTTAAAAAAAGTTTGATTTTTTTAAAATACAAAAATCTAAACTAAAATGTTATTTTCTAACTTTTAAATAATAATAATAACAATTTATTTGTCTTTACTAAAATTTTATTATTCAATTTTATTTCTTTTATATTAATTTAGTTTTACTAGTATTTTTAATTATTTAGATTAGTTTATTGTTTAATAATAATAAAAACAACATTAAAAATAATTATTAAATGAGCAATGTTAAAATGGTCATTTTAATGGCAAAGGACGAAATCTGTTACAAAACATTAATCACAAGGACTTTCAATGTAATTTTTAAAGTTAGGTGATTCAATCCATAATTTCTAGTAAATCACAAGACGAAACTTGTAATTTACTTTATTTTTTAATTCAAACCTAGAAGTCTACAATTGCTCTGGTCAAATGCAAGAGAAGGGTGATATTTGTTTTTTAAGAAGTTAAATGTCTGAAGTCTGAAAACGATGTCTGAAATTAAGAGGAGGTCCTAAAGTCTGAAATTAAGATGCTCTGAATTTAATTCAGACTAGTCCCATTCTCTTAAAATTTAGAGAGAAATTCAGAAGTTGTAACCTCTTAAGTTTGAATTTAAGCAAACAATACAAATTATGTTAAGATCTGAAATTCAGACTTCAGACCTAATTCAGAGCCTCTTAATTATAAACAAACACAACCAAGATGTAGTAAAGTTGTTTAACTTATAGTAAAATGTGTAAACCATTAAGTTGTCGTTTAACATTAGAAGTTTAGAACAAGTGAACTTTAAAATGTCTTCCAAACTATAAAATGCATGCAAGTAAAATGTTGCATTTTTTATAAAACTTAAAAGGTGGATAACTATTTTCAAGTTGATTAGATTCGTTATCTATATATAGTAAGTAAAAATTCGTACCTTTTGCTTAGCAAGATCTTGGCACCCAGTGAAGTTGTAGGTAGGGCTGAGCTCGGTACCGGACCGTACCGAACCGGTACCGATCCCGAAAATACCGAAACCGAATTATTAGTTTTGAAAGAACCGAATACCGAACCGTATAATTTTATATGGTGCCGGTTCGGTTTCGAATACCGAATTTTTAGCTAATTTAAAAACCGAATACCAAACCGAGAGTACCGAATATCGAATTTTAGTTAATTTAAAAACCGAATACCGAACCGAATATATTAATTCGGTATCGGTCGGTACCGGTACCGAACTTCGGGTTCGGAAAATGGTACCCGTCGCTCACCCCTAGTTGTAGGGGAAGGTGCATGTTCCAAACTGAATAGTGGTGAATAGTGTATGCTCTTGCAAAATTTGCCCCAGTTGTGGCCAACCTCTTTTGGTCGTTCAACTCCTAAATGCAATCGCCAATATAAATAAATAAAAAATTATAAATATATATATATATATATATATATGTATGTATGTATGTATGTATGTATGTATGTATGTATGTATGTATGTATGTACCACCTATTACGCAGCACATCAGAAAGTAGCACTCTTAAAAGTATTTTTTTTAATAACATGTTTAAGTAACATTACACAGATGATTTATCTAAATTTCATGCACTTTCACACATTCTAGGTGCATGAAATCATGCATCACATAAATGTACGTTCACATATATGTAAATTTATGTAATTGTACGTTGACATCATTTTTAAGGAGCTAGAAATTGTGAATGTATGTGAATTTTACATATCATCTTTATAATGTTAATTAGAACATGTTTATGAAAAAAATTAGAAAAAGTTTTTTTTAAAAGTGATAAATTCTGGTGCGCTGCATAATTAATGAGCGACACTTTAATGACCAGTACTCTCCAGAATATAAAACCATAATTTTTAAATGATTTTTTTAACATTTATAATAACCAACTATCAAAAATATCCATTTCAAATAAAAATATATGAAAGTAAATCTAGAAGATCGTGCAAACCATCTACTCGATGATCGGCATGGGCATGGATAGACATTTAAAACCTTTTGAAATTAGGACGTTACCTGTTATAATAGGTTGCTATGCTTACATGGCACACACCTGACATCCACATGACAAACCCGACTTACGTGGCGCCTACGTGACACTACATGTATAATTCTTAAACTGAATTTTTGCATAAAAACCCCAAAATTGGTGACTTTTTCCATTAAAACCCTTAACTATTTTTTTTCTCACCTCTAACAAACAATCATATTTACCGTTTCTCTTCTCCTCTACCACCGGCAACTCTGATTATTATATCCTCTCTTTATGCTCGAAGCTGTTTATTTTATGTATATATGTTCGATTAGCTTTTGCCGTTTAACCTCGAATTTTAACTTCAATTGTGCCGATGGAATCGATTTCATTTTGTAATCACGAGTTTCATTTTTAGGTTCGGTTTTATGTTCAATTTCATTTATCTATGTTCAATTTCAGCTTCTGAATATGATCATCCAGAGCAGTAAGGTTCGCTAGCCTAGAGGGTGGAAATTTCACTGGGAAACGAATACTTTGTTTAATAAATAAATGTTAATAAATATCCATGTCATCAAAATGCAATAAGTGAAAACTCAATTTTAATTTTCTTTTTTGATTGGAGGTTTCTTATAAAATGAAAATTGATTTGGGGTTTTAATTGAAAAAACTAAACAATTTAAAAATTTTAGACGTCATCTAGTTGCAACCGGTTTAGCCGGTTGCAAGTCAGATTTTTTGAAAAAAAACCCAAATTTACAAAGTTTTAACCGTTTGGAGGTTTTTTGTGCAATGAAAAATAGTTGGGGGTTATAATCGCAAAAATGATCCAACTTAGAGGTTTTTTTGCGCAATTTCCCCTTTTTAAAAAGCCTCATTTTGATAAATTTTAGTCAGTTGAGGGTTTTTGTGCAATGAAAACTGATTGGAGGTTTTAATAATAAAAATGGTCCAGCTTGAGGGTTTTTTCGCAAATATCCCTTAAATAAATAAAATATAATATAATATTAATTATAATTTAGTCTTTGGTGACTGGAAGTTTTAGTCACTAAAAGTCCGTTTTAATCTATTTAGACGAAAAGTTTCAGAAAGTAAAACAACATTTACTGACTAAATAATCGTGTAACTAAAAAAGGATGAATTGATACAATCTATAAAGCACCATATACCTACTAAAAACGTTAGTCGCTATAGTTAATGGCCTTTACTGAGAGAAAAAATGTCTCACTATAGACTATTAGTGATAGTGTGGTTATTGACTAATTTATAAGGAAAATGCTTAAGTGGATTTATTGACTGAACATGGATTTTTACTGACACTTTTTTTGGGCTTATTTTTTTGTACAGTGTATATTATTAAATGTAATCTCTTAAACTAAAATTTTCTGAAGAACAAATTTCAAAATGAGCATAAACCAAAGTTTATTAATTTTCAACTTAATTACAATCTCTTAAGTAAATATATATTTTGCTTAAAAAGCACATTAATTTTTCGATATTTGAGTACTTATATTATGTTTCCTTCAACATACATTTCGAAATTACAATTTCAAAATGAACGTTGAATCAAAATTTTATCGTGTAAACTAAAAAATGAGTATGTAAAATACACATAGCAAAACAGTTAAATTGATATGTAAATACAAAGATCTTTTACATAAAATAGCATGAAACTTCAGGCATCACCATTTCCAAAACACATTTGAACCACATTTGTATTTGTCCTTCCCTTTGCATTCTATCTCAAGATCATCTGATATGAATGGCACTTTCTGCATTATTGTCAAGGACGAAATTTATCAGAATTATATATAACTTTTTTTATGAAAAAAAAAAAATTTAACTGGAAATTTGGAACCTAATTTACGAAAAAATTAGAAAACAATACTAATATAATATTAATGTAGGTTTCTTTTGAGAAGAAGGTTTTGCAACTGAACATATTTTTATGGGTAAATTACAAATTTTGTCCATGTGGTTTACTAGAAATTGGTTGTATTCTTTATCTTCAAAAATTAAATTGACAGTATTTGTGATTGATGTTTAGTTATAGATATCGTCCTTTGACCATTTAAAATGATCATTTTACCCTTGCTTATTTAATACTTATTATTAATGTTGTTTTTAATATTATTTCTATCACTATAAAATAACAGACTAATTGAAAAAATTTTAAAAAAAAATTAATATAATGTAAAACACATAAATATGAATAATAAAATATTTATAAAGACATAAATAATCATTATTATATAAAAAAACAAAAAAAAAATAACATTTTTTGAGTTTAGATTTTTAAAACTTTTTTAAAAAAATGTAAATCATTTATAAATCATAAAATAAATTAATTTTATTAAGTACTCATTTTTATATTAAATGATTTCTAAAAAGGATTTAAAACATCTATAAAAACATATAAACTATTATTCTCGTCAATTTGGTAACTAAAAATAATAAACATAATAGTTTTTTAACTTTAGGTTTTCTTTTTAGATTTTTTAGAAAACATTAAATGTTATCATGAACAATAAAATAAATTTAAACTTTTTTAAAAAATTTGATATTTTCTTAGAACTTTTTAATAACATTTTAAAACATTTAATTAAAATTTTCAAAAGGTTTAAATATTTTACTTAAAACTTTATTAAAAAAATTTAAAAATTTTGGAATTTTCAAAACATTTAAAGTTTTTTTTAAATATTTTATGTTTTTAAACATATTTTTAAAATCTTTAAATTATAAAAATGTTTTTAAACGGTTACTGAAAGTATTAAAAAGTTCTGTATGTAAAAAAAACCTAAAAAAGTAAAAAAAAAATTAATACTTTTTAACACTGATTACATTTATTTCTGATTTAAAAAAAGTTTGATTTTTTTAAAATACAAAAATCTAAACTAAAATGTTATTTTCTAATTTTTAAATAATAATAATAATAACAATTTATTTGTCTTTACTAAAATTTTATTATTCAATTTTATTTCTTTAATATTAATTTAGTTTTACTAGTATTTTTAATTATTTAGATTAGTTTATTGTTTAATAATAATAGAAATAATAATAAAAACAACATTAAAAATAATTATTAAATGAGCAATGTTAAAATGGTCATTTTAAAGGTAAAGGACGAAATCTGTAACAAAACATTAATCACAAGGACTGTCAATGTAATTTTTAAAGTTAGGTGATTCAATCCATAATTTCTAGTAAATCACAAGACGAAATTTGTAATTTACTTTATTTTTTAATTCAAACCTAGAAGTCTACAATTGCTCTGTTCAAATGCAAGAGAAGATGTAGTAAAGTTGTTTAACTTATAGTAAAAAAAGTAAACCATTAAGTTGTCGTTTAACATTAGAACGAGTGAACTTTAAAATGTCTTTCAAACTGTCAAATGCATATAAGTAAAATGTTGCATTTTTTATAAAATTTAAAAGGTGGATAACTATTTTCAAGTTGATTAGATTCGTAATCTATATATAGTAAGTAAAAATTCGTACCTTTTGCTTAGCAAGATCTTGGCACCCAGTGAAGTTGTAGGGGAAGGTGCATGTTCCAAACTGAACAGTGTATGCTCTTGCAAAATTTGCCCCAGTTGTGGCCAACCTCTTTTGGTCGTTCAACTCCTAAATGCAATCGCCAATAGAAATAAATAAAAAAATTATAAATATAAATATATATATATATGTATGTATGTATGTACCACCTATTACGCAGCACATCAGAAAGTACCACTCTTAAAAATATTTTTTTTAATAACATGTTTAAGTAACATTACACAGATGATTTATCTAAATTTCACGCACTTTCACACATTCTAGGTGCATGAAATCAATGCATCACATAAATGTACGTTCACATATATGTAAATTTATGTAATTGTACGGTGACATCATTTTTAAGGAGCTAGAAATTGTGAATGCATGTGAAATTTACATATCATCTTTATAATGTTAATTAGAACATGTTTATGAAAAAAATTAGAAATTTTTTTTTAAAAAATTGATAAATTCTGGTGCGCTGCATAATTAATGAGCGGCACTTTAATGACCAGTACTCTCCAGAATATAAAACCATAATTTTTAAATGATTTTTTAAACATTTATAATAACCAACTATCAAAAATATCCATTTCAAATAAAAATATATGAAAGTAAATCTAGAAGATCGTGCAAACCATCTACTCAATGATCGGCATGGGCATGGATAGACATTTAGGCGCTATTTGGTTTATGGAAAATTTTCTGAAGGAATAGATACTGTCAAAGGAAAGGAATTCTGGAAGGAATGGATTTCAAATTCCATTCCTTGCTATATTTTGTTTGATTTGTATATCTGTCAAAGGAATTGAAAATTAATTCTGATAAATTACCAAAATATTATTATTATTAATTTTTTTAAAATTATAAAAATATTACAAGATAATTCTGATGTCATTCATTTATAAAACACATTTACAAGATATTCTTTTCTTTTTTCACAATTTTACCGCTTAAAAATTTTTGTATTTTTGTATTTCTTCATATTTACTAAACATCATTTATAAAATATTTAGAGCCGTAACAGAAGGAATGAGAAAAATCAATTTGAATATCGGTCGATTGATGAATATTTGAACAGAATCTACAGATCGATTGATGAAAAAATCTATTAATAAAAAGTACTGATAATAGATTTAAATTTTCTAAATCAAATTAAACATATGTATATATAAGTAATGTGGAAAAAATTGTTATTTGTATATGAATAAGAAAATTATATAAAAGAAAAAATTACATAAATGGTCCCTGTGGTTTATATGAAATTACGGTTTTGGTCCCTGAAAGAATTTTATTACACCACTAGTCCATAAAATCGAAAAGTTGTAACATTTTGGTCCCTGAAACTAACGACGGTTAACTTGAGCCGTTAGTTTCAGGGACATTTTCGTCCTTTTGAATTTCAGGGACCATTTATGTACATATCATACTTTCAGGGACCAAAATGTTACTTTCTTTTTATAATTTAACTTAATTTTTCATAGTTTTCATATATATATTTAGTTTTTCTTTCTTTTTATAAATTAATTATCCAAATATAACATTTTAATTTTTATTCCTTTTGTTTTAATTATTAATTATTAATTGTATGTTTATTGTTATTATTAAGGTTAGCTTTTTTTTTTTTCAATGTATTACTATAATTATTTATTTAAGATTATATATGATATAAATGGTTCATTTTTTTAAATTATTTATTGAGAATCCAAATCTTTCTCTGTTCTTTTTTTCATTTAAGAAAAATAAAAACTAGTTATAGTTTTTTTTTCGTTCGAAAAATCTAAAATCGAAATGATTTATTTCTTTTCTCCATTCAAAAAATTTCAAAATAAGGATGTGTTGAAGTTTTTCTCATTTGGAAAAAGAATAAAATCAAAATGGTACGTAGTTTCTTCATTGCAAATAGTTAGTAAAATTTTTATTTCTAAAAGGTCTGAAAAAATCAATAATTGAAATTGTTTATCGCTTTTTAGTAAAAAAATAAATAAGTTAAGAATGCTTATTTTTTTATTTTAATTTTATGATCCAAAAACGATGAATCATTAAGATATTTGATTTTTGCAAACAAAAAACCATTCGGATTTTTAATTAAACGTAGATAAATAAAATCAATAAAACTTCAATTTTTTCAATAAAAAACAACAAACCATTCGAAATTAAATTTTTTTTACTAAAAAACGATTAACCATTCCAATTCTTGATTTTTTCAAACCATTTAAAATTAAATTTTTTATCATGTATGTGCAATGAGAAAACTACGAACCATTTTGATTATATTTTTTTTCCAAACGAAAAAAAGCTTCAACACGTCCTTATTTTGAACTTTTTTGAATGGATAAAAGAAATAAATCATTTCGATTTTAGATTTTCCGAAAGAAAAAAAACTACAACTAGTTTTTATTTTTCTTAAATGAAAAAAAAAAGAATAGAGAAAGATTCGGATTCCCAATAAATAATTGAAAAAAATGAACCATATATTTCATATATAATCTTAAATAAATAATTATAGTAATACATAAAAAAAAAGCTAACCTTAATAATAACAATAAATATACAAATAAAAATTAATAATTAAGACAAAAGGAATATAAAATAAAATGTTATATTTGGATGATTAATTTATAAAAGGAAAGAAATACAATATACATACATACATATATATATACATATATATATATATATATATATATATATATATATATATATATATATAGATTTAGGTTCAAGTGAGTACCACCTCTAATGCAGCGCACCAGAAGGTACCACCCTTAAAAGTAATTTTTTTGAAATTTTTTTTCATGAACATGTTCTAATTAACATTACACAGATCATATGTGAATTTCACGCAAATCCGATCACTCTAAGTGCATGAAAACACGCATCACATAAATGCGCGTTCACATGTCTTCAAAATTATGTAAGTGTGTGTTCACATCATTTTTTAGGAGCTAGGAGATGTGAATTTATGTGAATTTTACATATGATCTTCATAACGTTAATTAAAACATGTTTATGAAAAAAAAAAATTTAAAAAGTTTTTTTAAAGGTGGTACCTTCTGGTGCGCTGCATAAGGATGGTACTCTCTCGAACCATATTCTATATATATATATATATATATATATATATATATATATATATATATATATATATATGAAAACTATGAAAATTAAATTAAATTATAAAAGAAAGTAACATAAATGGTCCCTGAAATTCAAAAGGACAAAAATGCCCCTGAAACTAACGGCTTAAGTTAACCGCCGTTAGTTTCAGGGACCAAAATGTTACAGCTTTTCGATTTTAGGGACTAGTGGTGTAATAAAATTCTTTTAGGGACCAAAACCGTAATTTCATATAAACCACAGGGACCATTTATGTAATTTTGTCTATATAAAACTAAATTAAAAACTACCACCAAGAGACCAAAAATAAGAAATAAATATAAATGAAAATATAATTAGAAAAAGGAAGGAAGTTGAATGATGTGTGGAGATTGGATAGACATTGAAGTGAGTGAATTGTTGGAATGAAATGGGAAATCCTAGGAGGCCTCCTTGGAAAATAGATTCAGGTGAACAAACGAAATTTTTTTTTGAGAGAATTCTCTTTTCTAAGCTTAAACCCACCAAACAGACCATGGAATCAATTGTTCATTCAAATTCCACAGGATTCTTTCAGGAATCTGTGAACCAAATATGCCCTTAGAAAATTCAAGTTGCCGAGTTGGTGGGATTTATGAGAGTCCCATCTTTTTTAAATGACTTGTCTATGATTCAATCATCTTAGGTCGTAATTGATAGAGAGACTCCATTACTCGAATAGAATAAAAGAAGTCTTTTTCCAAATTTAGTTTTTTGCTTAATTTTCCATTGTTACAAGATAAATCAAATAATTGAATTATAACCTGTACACGGAGAAAACTTGAAAATGCATAAAAAAATTTGTATATACAATTCAACTTTCCTAACCAATAATTTGTAACAAACACAACCTTAAGGTGAAAACTGGTTTTGATCAAAACCAACACAATTTTTCGTTTTAAAAGGTTTTTGAAATAACATGTTTTTTATTAGGGCTGTTCATGGACCGGTTCGGTTCGGTTAGTAACAAAAGTGTTAACCGTATTTTCGGTTTCGGTTACCCGCTTTACGGTTTCAGTTTCGGTTATATGTGGTTCGGTTTGCGGATAGTTTCGGATAATTGTTATCTATTTATAAATAATAAAAGTATAGAAATATAAATTTTTAAACTTTGATTGTTCCTTAAAATTATGTTTATTCGTAATAAATATATCAATTACATTAAAAGTTTCATAAAACTACTTAAACAAACAGATATTTAATTAAAATGAAACTATAAATATAATATTTTAGCTTGTAATTTATCTATTTATATGTAAATATTTGTGATGTGTTTATGTTCGGTTCGGTTCGGTTACCCGCGGTTTATTAAAAATGAAAACCATAACCGGTCCGTCATATGTCAGTTTTTTCGGATTTTGGTTTTTTCGGTTTCGGATTGACCGGTCCGGCTCAGTTTTCCGGTTTCTTTTGAACACCCCTATTTTTTATACATGACATTACATAAAACGAGGTAAAAGAAATCAATTTGGATTGAAAGCGGGATGCCTCTTTTCCAAGGACTTACTTACAAGTCAATCATTACAGTCTGGGTCAAAATGGGCAGTTTCTAAATCTAAAATATGCTACGGAAAACACATTTTATTATGCATAAGTGACACAAATTTTTATAGAAGAAACAAAACCTTGTTAGCTTTGGATTTCTCAAGATACTCATCGATGATACCGGCGTTGGCAGAGGAGGCAGCAGTAGCAAAAAGAGCAGCTCCAAGACCAAGTAAAGCGGTTCTTCGGCCTTGTACCGACCAATCATTGGAATCAGACGAAGAACTAACAGTCTGCTTGGCCCTGATGACCGGCAACTTGTACCCGACGGTTGCAGGTGCGATGGAGGCGGTCTTTGAGTTAAAATCAGGTGAAGAAATGCCTCCGGAAACTGCATAGTTGCATGCCAATACACCAGAGTTCATGGTGGCCATTTTTAGTGATGTTTTACAAAATGTGATGAAAAAGGTTTATAGTAATGATTTTGATGAATTGATGGAATTTTATAAACTTGAATTTAGAGGATAAATGAGTTCGAAGAAAATTGTGGGTGTCATTGATCGATAATTCGTCATGAAAATGATTTGTGGTGGGAGTGTGGATAAGGTGAGATTGCTTGACTCCTATTGGCACATTTTGCTCCGTTGTTGATATTCAATGTTATATTCTTTTTCGTTTAAAATTTAACTAGTCATGACGGCCCGTGCGATGAACCGGGCTAATTGATTTTTATTTAAAATATTATGTAATTATAAAAATTGTATGTTTGTTAGGGCCACTATATAAACTTTAGATTGACAAATATCATATCAAATTGTATTGCCAAACAAATTTGTGTGCATAATCAACTACATTAAGACCATACAAAATGTGTCATAATAGTAATAAAAGACAATTGTTAAATGACATTAAAAAACTTAGATTAATGCATGTGAAAGATGTCTGAAAAAAAATACTTGTAAAAAATTTAAAAAATAAAAAAGTCTTTTAGGGTAGGTCATGTAACTTACAACTTGCTATCTCGGTATTATGATTATAAAACCAATATACTAAATTAATAGTCTTACACATAATAAGTTAAAATATTAAATTATAAGTTCAATGAAAATTCTTTATAGATTATTGGTATGGGAGTACGGAGTACATAGACTATAAACATAGGTATTAAAAGTCATTTTATAGACTGTATTTTGTATGTAGTGTTTGACTATTACTGTCTTCAAACATGAATTTAAAGTCATTAAGCATTTGTTACTCTAGATAGTGTCACATAAAACAGCGGTTGACACATAAACTCTTACCACAACTAAACGATTCACCTTGGGTTTTACTTTAGTATATTATTATCATATCTATTTGTATTTAGTGTGAAATTTTGTTTGCAAGATTAAAAACAAATGCAAATGGACAGATATTAAGAGTTTAATTAATATGAAAAATGAAGATTAGAATGAATTACACATATATTAAAACAAATATGCCATGTAATTTAATCATTTAATTTTATAAAACTTTGGACCTTAATCATCCTAAATGTTGAAGAGCTTCACTAAAAATAAAAATATATTTTGGGATTTTCAAATTCATTTTTACTTTGAAATATGTAATAGCTAGTACGTATCTCTTTGATAACATGTGTTATTAAGTTACTACAAATTATAATTTTTACAAATCATTATTACTATTATATATATCAAGGGTTTAATTATGGTTTAAATATTTAACTAAAATTAAGCAAATCATTATAACTTTAAATTTATATTAACAATACGATTACTTATTACTTTAGGAGTTGGAAGTTTTTTGTACGATTTTATCATTGCTAATAATACATATAAATTAAAGCACATTCAATTAAAAGTTCGGATTAATTTAAAGGTCTTAATAATGTATTCCATATAATAAGTAATTTAATTAGTGTATTAGTTTTATTACGTGACGTAAAAACCAATACATTGTATAGATCTCTCTTAATAAATATATTGAATGCGAATCCAAACCATACATAAAAAGACTATGAAATTTTAAATAAATAACAAATATCCGTACAAATAATCCAATTATACATGCATGAAACGAATGGGAATTATAACGCAATACAAATGAAAATATATGGACATCTATGCAAAAATTTCAAATCAAAATAAATTTTTTTTAAAAAGATGGGTACTTGTGAAAGAAACCCAAATAAAAATAAATATAATAGGAAAAGTATATCGATTAAAATTAATTAAATAATGTAATATACATCCCCAATATATAAGATGGACGATCATTAAAAGAAATATATTATGTGATTAGCAAAACATAAGTATATATGATACACTTGAGTGAAACTATTCATAGCCGCTCGTACCTGTGATGAAAACTTGAATTTGAAAATTAATATTATTATGTATTTTCACAATTAATACTATGGGCAAATGATCTTTTTATATTGTTAATCAATAACTAAAAAAATACAATCATTTGAAAATGTACATTACAATGTTGATGTCTTAAATTAAACATTAGCTTACTAAATAATTCGATTCTAGTAATTGGTATGTAAATTTATTTGAAAATTAAATACCTCGGGTTGAAACTCAAGATGGTCATTATAGTCTAGAATACCAAGAAATCGCTAACAGCTCCACCTACAAATTCAAATAAAAAATTAATGAGTTGTGAGAGGTTTCTTAGTGATTGTAGGGAAAAAAAATCAATGGAAACCTATGCATGTGAGCGAGTCATTAACTTCATACCTTTGAGCATACTTGATTAGTTGTTAGATTGCTAAAAATGAATTACATCGGGTAGGAGCCATTATAAGAACACAAATATTGATTAATAAACAACAAACATAACACTTGTAAATGTGTACACATATCATGGGTCGTGCAATAATTAATTAATAAGAAAATGAAAAGGTTGGATGGTTTTGTTATTATAAGAATTTTTAATTATTGAGTATACAATTAAATAGAGCACTTTAATGACAATTGAATGGTTTATGTAGTAATTCTTTATGACATTTATTTCAAATAAAATAGAGTATTTAAATTACATCTTTAGTATATATAAATAAGAGAAAATGTAAGAAATTATTGACATTAATGGGTTAATAATAGTCATTAAATAATCAAGTTAGAATACAGTATTCATCAAGTGCTTAGAAACGTATCAAATTGTTGTGCCTTAATAACTTCAATAATAGTAATTAAGTAGTGGTGAATTGGGTTGACTTCCATAAAATAAATTAAGAAGGTTTTGTGCAATAATATCTTGTATTTTATAAAAACATATTTTCATCACAAATGAAGTAACGAACCAAAAACATAATTAGTAATTAATTGTAAATTACTAATTAATTATGGATAAATATGTACATAAAAAAGATATTCATGATATAACTATTTCGTGTAATACATAATTATATAAAAAATGATTTAAAATATTAAATTTTTTGTTTGAACAAAAGTTTATATATTTATATTTATAATCACTATTACAAAACGACATGATATAGATATTTATGATTATATTTTTATTTATAATGCACAAATTAATATTTAAATTAAAAAACATTAATGATATTTAATATTTCATGTATTGTAAAAAAGATTATCTAAAATATAATTATTCCAATTAAATTAGAAAAATATGTATGTGTGTTAATGGTCACTATTTAAAATTCACATGATTTTTGTTATACTTTAACAAAATGATTTTCATATACATAAATAATAAACTGTAAATATTATTTATTTATAAAAGAACTCTATTATATTATACTATTTATTTATATCTAGAACTCAAAGAAATCAAGAATATAAATTTTTCTTAAAAAAATATGTATTTAATTATTTATGCTAATAGTCACTGTTTATAAGTGACATGGTTTTTGTTAGATTCCAACAAAATGATTTTCATATACATAAATAATATACTCTAAATATTTATTTATAAAATAACTTCAAGAACTCTATTATATTATATTCTTTATTTATAAAAGACAAAAATAAAACGCTTTAAATATTTGTTTTACAAAATACTGAAAGAACTATATTGTATTATATTATATTATTTAGTTATTTATAAAACCTCAATATAATAGTTTATTACATTATATTTAGAATTCAAAGATGTCAAGCATACAAAAAAATTTATTACAATTAGTTAATACATATGGACTCAACATTTTTATAGAAAGAACTATATTATATTATTTATTTATTTATAAAAGAACTCAAAGAAATTATGCACTTTCATATATGCATTTGTTTGTATTTTGATAATTTTTAAAATAATGCTAATGATAATCATAAAAATATCATATTTATTTCTATGTCTTTTAGATGGTTTTGTTAGACGTGGTTGTTACTAATTCACTATACATTAATCAAAATCACATATGATATATATGATTAATGGTTCGTTATTAACGATTAAGCATTTTATTTATATAATAGAATGAATAAATTTTTTATAACCTTATAATTAGCAAATTATTTTATGAAATGATTAATGATATTTAAATAAAATAATTATTATTATGAGCTTTGTTATTTGAACTTTTTTAAATTCAAAAATATTGCATTAATGTGTTGTATCCCATAATGAAATCACAACCAAATAAGAAACGAAATACTACACTAAATGAAATATACCAATTAAAAAAATATTAAATTACTAATTCAATTAACATAAAAACTTAAAGTAAAATATATAGTGCATTGTTAATATTAAGGGAATATAAAAGACCTAGAAAATGTATAAACATAGATATAAATATTCTCATTAAATTAAATTTAATATTAGTATGCACAATATCAAATTGTGTAACGATGGTTATATTAAAATACATTACAATTTTTATTAAACCTTATGTTATTCAATAACGTTTCTAGATCAATATTTATTGAAAATTCTTCAAAGATGAATTGAATTAAAAGATAAATCATTAAAAATAAATACTTTAAAATTTTTATTGTTGAAAAAATAATCAAGAAGATATTCATAGAAGAACTCAAGTATAGAGAAACAAAAATTAGTTGTTGATACATTGAAAAAAAAATTATTATAGTTTAAAACTATATAGTTGAAAGAAATGGATGACAATGAACTATTTATGTTGGTGAATATAACGTTGACATATACATTTTTTTAGCAACGAACCTTTAGGATATATGACATATCAATATTGAACACATCAAACACATACATCAATATTGAACACATCAAACACATACATCAACATAAACAATTATTAATACAAACATATAATTCGAAATAATTTAAATAAATATATCATTAAATTTAAAAAGAATTATTAATGTATGGATTGAAGAACACACCAAATTTTTCCTAAAAAATCTATTTGTCAAGAACTTCTTTGCATGGATGGTCACTTCAATAATGTCCATCAATATCACTGTCAAATATAAAATATCACAAAATAAAATTAGTAATAATCAATTTCACAAAATAGAATAAACATACATGTGTTAGAGATGAAAAACAAACTTGATATTTGAAAAATAAACCAAGAAGAAAACTAACCGGTGAAATTCTAGGAGAAAAATGTTTTAGGTTGACAAATGGATTATTTGCAACCCATACTATTTAAAACTATTGATGATCATTCATCTTCTTTGTAACCTATGAATAAATAATGAAATAACAATTAATTATAGATAACCAAGGGTTATGAAACGGTAATGATATTAAACAAAAAAAAAGAAAAAATATAAATGAGACATAATTTTTTAATATAAAAGAAGATAAGTTAAAAATGAAATTTAAAAGTAAATACATAAATATAGGATTGGGTTCTTTAAGAACCTTAAATAATGTGGGAACATAAGAACCAATTTCAGCCATTGGATAAATCGGATCAAGGGTGGATAATCAATGGCATTGTTGTAAATATTTTCAAATATGGCTGGGTCCACTAAGGGCAAAGCAGTCATTTTTCCTCCCTCCTTTAATGCAACTTTTCAGAAAAGTTTCCAACTTTTTGTCCTTTAATTAAACTATGCAACCATCAATGAGTTTGTCATTAATTTTTTCTTTTTCTTCCATTTTTTCCGGCAAGAAGAAGCTCAGTTTCGTCGCCGGAAAACCATTCCGTTTTTTTATTTCACCTGAATCCATGGAGTCGACCGACACATTTCAACAGACCCCGTGTAATATTTTTCCAAATGGTTTTGCAGCCGATGAGGAGGTCGACGATTGTTTTTCTCCTAATCCAGGTCATGTTTATATTTGATTCGAGTATTCGTTGCTTTATTTAACGTTTCTTCTACGTAGAATATGTTGCATTCTACGTAGAATATGTTGCATTCTACGTAGAATATCTTGCATTCTACGTAGAATATCTTGCATTCTATGTTGTCTGTAAATCTATATATATTTTTGTATTCTATGTTGTCTGAATAGAACTTCTATAAACATTTATAGATTTTGGATTCTTTAATTTGTATTCTTCTCAGATTTTATGTTATCTTATGATGTTCATATTTTCTATGTCAGTGTAAATCTATATAGATCTTCTCACATTTATAATTTTTTACAGATTGTTTGCAAATTTATATAGATCTTAGGTAAGTGTCATATATTCTATATAGAATACCCCAATTCTACGCAGAATGTTCACATATTTTTCATAGAATACCACTAATCTACGTCGATTGTTCACATATTCTACGTAGATAGTTCACATATTCTACATAGAATATTGCTATTCTATGTAACTAGAAATGTTATACATTTTTTTTGCATCATAGTTTTGAATCCATTGTTTTAATGCAGGTTGTAAAAGATTCTATCATGGGCACCATTGATTGTGATTGTCGAATGTTCGATCGGATTGTGTTGCTTTGTATCTCCGTCATAGAATGTTGTATATTCACCATAGAATATTATATTGACTCCATAGAATATATTTTAATCTTCATATAAAGTTGTATATTATTCATAGAATACATTGTATAATATCTAAAAACTCTGGTGGTTTTTTTTTGGTAGAAAAAAAAATGATAAAGAGAAAATCGAGGAGGGCATTAATTGTGTTGGAAAACGTGTGCAGTGCTTTTTCAATGCTATTAAAAAATTTTTCTCCTTTTTACCCCTCCCCTCCTCTTTTTTCCAACAACCATACCCCTTGAAATCTTTTTTATTTCAAAAATGTCATCCAACATCTCAGCCTTTGATCCTATTAATCCAAAGGCTGAGATTAGTTCTTAGGTTCCCACAATATTTAAGTTTCTCAAAAGAACCCTCCCCTATAAATATATATAGTATAGATATGATAAATGTTGTAGATATTTGATTAAAATTAAATGGACTAACTATTTTTAGATATTTAACGAAAGTTAACAAAATGCTTAATATTGTTATTTAATAATTTTTTTTTTAAAATTGAATCAAATAAATAATACTCATAGTTATTGCATGAAACTCAACTTATATATAATAAACTCAACATTTATAAAAATAACTAAGTAAATATAAATATATTACTTGTTAACAATTTAAAGTTAAATTAACTCATTGATTTTCTCATATATTACTTGTTAACAATTTAAAGTTAAATTAACTCATTAGCTTTCTCATTTCTTAAAAATTAAAAATTAAATTAACCCGTTAATTTTCTTATTCATTACATGAGATTTGTTATCACATTTATTACATGGAGGACTCAACTTTTCTACTCTCGTATTTCTTTATCATTTATTTATGCTAAGAGCTACTACAAATGTAAGAATTTAAACACAATATGTTTTAGGAATGATGTACCATGTTATTTATAATAACATATTAAATTGATTGTGTAAATGAGAAACAATTCAAGAGACACATAACTTATGAATAAAATTAAATTGAAGCATTTGAAGAGTCATTATGTTATTGATTGACCCTCTTAAATTAATCTAAATAATTATAGAATAGTGATAAATTAAATTGGTTAATCATAATAATATTGTTAATATATATAAGCATTTTATTTATATAATTGAATGAATAAATTTTTTTATAACCTTATAATTAGCTAACTACTTTATGAAATGGATAAAATAACTAATAAAATAATTATTATAATGATATTTATATGTTGTTATGACTTGTACATCGAGCTTTGTTACTTGAACTTTTTCAAATTCAAGAATTTAACATTAATATGTTGTATCCTATTATAAGTTGTAATTATATACATCATTTGTATTGTATAGATATGATAAATGTTGTAGATATTTAACTAAAATTAGATGGACTAACTATTTTTAGATATTTAATGAAAATTAACAAAATACTTACTACAGTTATTTAATAAAATTTTTTATTAAAATGAAATCAAATAAATAATACTCATATTTATTGCATGAACTCAACTTATATATAATAGACTCAACATTTATAAAAACAACTAACTAAATAATTATATGTTATGTTAAAATTTTAAAATTACACTAATGCATTGATATTCTTATTTATTACATGAGATTTGTCATTACATTTATTACATGGAGGACTCAACTTATATATATATATATATATATATATATATATATATATATATATATATATATATATATATATATATATATATATATATATATATATATATATATATATATAGATTCAGGTTCAAAAAGGTACCTCTCGAAATCAAGTGCACCCGTAGGTACCGACCTTAAAAAACTTTTTTTTAAATTTTTTTCTCATAACCATGTTTAAATTAATGTTATACACATGATATATTAATTTCACATACATTCACACTTCCTGTGTCCTTAAAAACTATGTGAATGCTCAATGCATATTTATGTGAATGGTCATCAATGTGAATGGTCATTTCATACAATGTGAATGGTGTGAATGACCATTCACATGATCTTTTTTTACCATTCACAAGATTTATGATGTTGCTCCTTTTGAAAAAAAGTCTTATAATGTTGTCTTATACATGTCTATTCAAAAAAAATATATGTGAATGATCATTCACATTAAGGTACGCTGGGTACGCTGAAATCTCATAGGTACGCTGATGAACCTGATTCTATATATATATATATATATATATATATATATATATATATATAGATATAGATATAGATATATAGATTAGTGTTTTGTGTTACAAATAATACCAAAATAATTGACACTAACAACTTTCAAATTTATGTGCATAAAAATAAATTATAACAGATAGCAGGTTTAAATTATAGTAGATTGTATATTTATTTGTTGGAATATGAAATTGTGTATAAGTTCAGTGAAGATGCGTGTGATAAAATGAAATGTTAAAATCTTAAATTTTATCATAAGTAATTTTAAATTTAATCAACCATAGTTTTGGATAAAATTTAAACAAACCTTAACATATTCTTTATGCAATCCAAAATCACAAATTTAAAACACATTATGAGTAAATTTTAAATGCTTCAAATTATATTCAGTAAGCCTAACGAGTTTTTAAAGTACTTCAAGCTGTTAGTAAAAATCAATGTCTTTAAGTTGAATTGTTGTTTATGAAGACGAGAATATACTTCGATAAGACTCTTTCTTACGAAGTTAAGTCCTTAAAGTCATGTTATGCCTGATTTTCAAGAGCCCCTATATACATGATTTTCTTCTAGAAATCAATAAATAAGTATTTTGAAAACTATGTAAAAGATCAAGGGATGTTTTAACATAATTGGAAGCAAGTTTTCTTAAACTAGAAAAATAGGATGAATCCAACCCAAACAAGAGTCTATATTGTTTATAAGGATTAGAGTTAAACGAAAGTCCTTGCATTTGGTTGGATGAAATGGAATGAACATGAAACATAATGGACTACATAATGGAGTGGACGAGATAACTGAATTAATCATTACCTTCCATTATCACATTTGTTTGGCCGATTAGAATGGAACAAGTTATTACTTTTAGGTGGCGTTTGGTTCGCAGACCGTTTCAGAAACAATTAGAATCTGTTAAAGAATTGGAATATGCCAGGAATTAGAATTGGAATCAAAATCATGTTTGGTTGACTGAAAATGAAGTGGAATTGAATTCCATAATTTCTTTGGTTTATAGATTTGTCAAATACTTAAAAATTAAATAAGGTCAAATGATAAAACTACATTTTTTAATTTGGGTGAATTTCATATATATCCTTCCAAAACTTCATAATATAAATATACCCAACCTAAAATTTTAATATCATATATATCCCTTCTAAACATCATAATATCATATATAGCCAATTTTAATTATTAATATCACATATATCGCTCTTAAACATCATTAATATCATATAATGCCCAAATTCATTAATTTAATTATTTTAAAACATTAAAAATTAAAAATTAATATTGCTTGTTAATTAGTGACCATTATACCCTTATTCAAGTCTTCTTTCAACTAAACTTCAAAATATCATAGTTATCTAACTTAAATTAAAATATCATATATTCTTTTAATAATTTTAAATAATTTATTTTTGTAAACTTTACTATATAAATTCATCAAACTAAAACAAATTAACATAAAAAATAAAAATAAAAAAGTTGTATTATGTTTTTGGTCGTTTGTAATTAAATCGTATCGTCTTATTATATTTCTTATTTGTTTTTTTTCCTACAGTAATGTATATACAATTAACTGATTACAAATTATGTTTTTTTTTTTCCTTTTCTTTTCGAACTTTATAGTAGCATCACATTGTTTTTAAAATGTAGTATATATATTTTTTTGTTTTCTAATACATTAGTTTCTCATTTTTTTTTCAAGTTTGAAATCGTTTTATAACTATTGTCTATTTAGTTCATTTTTTTTTAATTTTTATATTTAGTCTAGTATCTGAGTTATAACTTGTTATCCGATGTAATTAATAGTGCATATTTTGTGTTAACTACAAAATTATATATATAATCCTATATATTAAAAGTCCAGTTTTATAATAATTTGTGACTAGAAAATATTTTAATGTTAAAGGTTTGTTTAAAAAAACTGAATTTTTTTACTAATGAAAATAACAATATATTTATAATAAAAAATTAATTTACTAATAATATACAAAATTTATCAGGTAAATTGTAACACCCTCCAAACCCGGCTAAAAGCCACGTCATTTACAATACACAGGTGACATTAACATCCATATCATAATGTCAAGGTTTACACAAACACTAATTAATTAAAACATTTCACATAACATAAACAACTCCGCTTAATGTTTAGCCCAAACCGACCCGGACCCAAATATTCACATACAGACCCGACATAGTTCGACCCAAGGTTCCCAACAGAGCAGTAATCACATACAGTCAACAAAACATGGAATCCCTCGGCAACAGCAAGTCAAACTCCTACTTTCGCTCAGGAGCTGGCGGCCCTATCTTCGGCTCCCTTGACAAACATATCAAACTCGAATACGTAAGCTTCGCAGCTCGTGAGTACACAAGGGTTAGACACTGCACTAATCACATAAGCACATAACGCATGTCGCATGGTAACTCTACACTACGCGACATATCACACGCCAACAAGCCTCTAATCAGAGACACTAGAGATCCAATACAGAAAGAGATTCTCATCTCAATTGGGGGATCCCTCCCCCCTGGAGCCAAGCCACACCCGTGGAGGCTAATAGGAATGACGACCTCATATATATATATATATGGGGACCCTACACAGGGTTTAACAGAGCTACATAGCTCCCGCAATAACTCATCGCAATACACTATAATAGATCTAATACATATAACACATATAAAGAAAGAAGGACCATACCTGAGGGGCAGCTTGCAGTGCCCTACACAATCACAAAAATAATATATGCACATATTATGACTCGATAAAAGTAGGCCATTCGAAAAGAACTCGTGTACTCACCTGGATCACCTCCCACAATCTCCCTAATTCTCTGATCCGAACCCGGCCCGAAACGATCTCTGACAATCCCTGTATACACAACAATTCTTCCAAGATTAATATCAATATCCCATAATCATTGCTACAACTGATTGAACCCCAAAAGACAACCCAAATGACCCCCAAGGCCCAAAACCGACCCAAGCCCATCTGAGCCGAATCGCGGCCGCACTGGACCCGTCATGGCCCGCGCTCGAGCTGGTCATCGCGGCTGCGCTCTGCGCGTCGCGACCGCACTCACGACGAAGAACACATCCCTCTGTTCGATTTTTTGTTCTGTCCAAGAGGTTTAATCCTCCCAACTTCGATCCCAGCAGAAACAACTCATAAATATCGTCCCAAAATACTTCTAAACTATACAAAGACCAATTCCCACAATTACCTATCAATTAACACACCAAATCAAGTCCAAATCAAAGGATTCTTACCTGGTTTTCTCTAAGAACACCACTTGGAGGTTTCAAATCCAATTTACAGCACTTGAATCACCTGATTTGAGCTTGAATTCAGTCCAGCAGCAAGGGTTCACACATACACACACTTATCTCTTTGAGTTGCACAAAAGGAAGGGAAAAGAAACACGTCACACACATATACGTACACATACGGATCCCGTTATAACGCGGGTTCGACATTGATACCCGACCCCGTTATTAAAAATCCACTATTTATATCAATAAATCCCATTTAGTCCCGTGAATCGATAATTATATTTAATCCACTAAAATTATATTTCGAATCCACGTAATCCCCGTCCCGACACGTATAATCTACTATACGGGACGCAATTGGACCTAAACACAATAATCACTATTATAATTAGTCAATAGGATAATTACACGTACCTGCTCGGGAGTCAGGGTGTTACAAATCCCCCCCCCCTTACAAAGATTCCGTCCTGGAATCTAACTCTGACTCTGGAACAGGAAAGGATAGCGGCTCCGCATATCGAATTCAGGTTCCCAAGTCGCGCTGGTACCCTTATGATGTTTCCTATGAACGAGTACCAATGATATCTCCTTATTGTGCAATTTCTTCACCTTACGATCAATAATCAACTCTGGCTGCTCAGCATATCTTAACTGATCATCCACGGATATTTCTGACAACGACACGTACTGATCCTCTTTAGCCAAACATTTTCTCAAATGACTCACGTGGAACGTATCATGCACACCAGCTAGCTCTGTCGGTAATTTCAGTCTGTATGCCTAATCTCTGACCCTGGCAATTATCTCAAACGACCCTATATACCTCGGACTCAGCTTGCCCCGGTGCCTGAATCGGATCACACCCTTCCACGGAGACACTTTCAACAACACCTGATCCCCGACACTTAACTTAAGCTTGGAGGTACGGCGGTCAGCATAACACTTCTGACGACTCTGTGCAACACGCATATGCTCCCGGATAGTGGCTACTTTATCACTCGTCTCCTGAAGTAGCTCAGGCCCATTGATCGGTCGCTCACCGACCTCGCCCTATCACACTGGGGTTAGACACTTACGGCCATATAATGCTTCAAATGGTGCCATCTTAATCGAGGCGTGGTAGCTATTGTTGTAAGCAAACTCTACTAACGGGAGATGCACATCCCGGCTACCTCTGAAGTCTATGGCGCATGCTCTCAGCATGTCCTCCAGTGTCTGATTTGTGCGCTCGGTCTGCCCATCTGTCTGAGGCCTGTAAGTTGTACTCAGCTGAACCTGGGTACCCAGATCTCTCTGGAAGCTCTGCCAGAATTGCGAGGTGAAACGAGTATTGCGATCAGAAGTAATTGACTTCGGAATCCCATGCCGCGACACCACCTCGTCAATATACAGCTGCGCTAGCTGATCTATCGTGAGCGTACCCCGAACAGCAAGATAGTGCGCACTTTTAGTCAATCGGTCCACTATAACCCAGATCATTTCGTTCCCACGGACTGTACGAGGAAGTATGATGATGAAATCCATCGTGATGTGGTACCACTTCCATTCGAGAATCTCCAGTGGCTGTAGATGGCCGTGCGGTTTCTGGTGCTCGCTCTTAACTCGCAAAAATGTCATACACTGCTCGACATAACGGCCCACGTCCCTTTTCATACCCGGCCACCAGTAGAACTCTCAAAGATCTCGGTACATCTTGGTGCTCCCAGGATGAATGGACAACCTCGACTTATGTGACTCATCAAGGATCAACTGCCGCAAGTTCCTAACTCTGGGAACCCAAACCCTGTCTCTTAACGTATATATTCCTCGGCCATCCCTGACCAACGACTCTGTCTGCCCCACAAACCTCTCTCTCTTCACATTCTGCTCCCGCAAACCCTCTATCTGTGCCAATTTCAGACTGTCAATCAGGGTAGAGGTGATCTCGAGTCTCACAGCTCGGGAGGTAACTGTCTGAACACACGCCTTACGGCTCAAGGCGTCAGCTACTACGTTCGCCTTCTCAGGATGATGTATCTCACAGTCATAGTCTTTCAGGAGCTCTAAACTGCGTCTCTGTCGCATGTTCAAATCCATCTGACTGAATAGGTACTGAAGGCTCTTGTGATCAGTATATACCACAAACTGGGACCCATATAAATAATGTCGCCATATCTTTAACACAAAGATAATGGCATCCAACTCAAGATCATGGACAGTGTGATTATCTTCATATGTCTAAAGATGTCTCGAAGCATAGGCAATCACCTTGCCTCGCTGCATCAATACACAACCCAATCCTATACCAGACGCATCACAATACACGACGAAGTCATCCGTACCCTCGGGCAACGCTAATACCGGTGCCTGACACAATCGAGCTCCCAATTCGGAAAAGCCAGTCTCCTGCTCGTCATTCCACTCGAATGGTACACCCTGCCGTGTCAGTCTCGTTAACGGCATGGCTATCCGCGAAAAGTTTTGAATGAACCGCCTATAGTAGTCTGCCAACCCCAGGATACTACGATCTCAGACACGGTCTTAGGCTGCTCCCAACTCATCACAGCCTCACTCTTCGCGGGATCCACTTTGATGCCCTCACTGCTCACAACATGGCCCAAGAACTGAACTTCTCGGAGCCAGAACTCGCACTTTAAAAACTTCGCGTAGAGCCTCTCTTACTGCAGCACACTCAAGACCTCCCTCAAGTGCTGCTCATGCTCCTCAGCGCTCCTCGAGTAGATCAATATTTCGTCTACGAACACAACCACAAATCGATCCAACATGGCTCTACACACCCTGTTCATTAAATCCATGAAGGCTGCGGGTGCGTTAGTCAGTCCGAATGGCATGACTAGAAACTCATAGTGTCCATAGCGCTTGAAAGGCTATCTTGATCACATCCTCTTCCCTAACCTTCAGCTGGTGATGTCCAGATCGTAAATCAATCTTCGAAAAGAAGCTAGATCCCTGTAGCTGATCGACTAAATCGTCGATTCACGAAAGTGGATATCGGTTCTTCACCGTCACATTATTTAACTCTCGATAATCGATACACATTCGCATGGTACTGTCTTTCTTCTTCACAAACAACACCGGTGCTCCCTACGGTGATGAGCTCGGATGGATAAATCCTCTATCCAACAACTCTTGAAGCCGAGTCATCATCTCTCGCATCTCAGTGGGTGCCAGCCTATAAGGCGTCTTCGCAATCGGCACCGCTCCAGGGATAAGGTCGATCCGGAACTCTACTTGGCGATCTGGCGGTAACCCAGGTAACTCATCTGGGAATACCTCAGGGTAGTCTCGCACTACAGGTACATCCCCTACCTTCGTCTTCTCTTTCTAGGCGTCAATCACATAAGCCAGGAAGGTCTCGCAACCCTTAGTCACATATCTCTGGGCTCTAACCATCGATATAATCCCAATCTCGCCCTTTCGCCTCCTTTCGTGAACTGTCATGGTCTCAGTCTCAGAAATCGGTATCCTGATAATCTTTTTAGCACAAAGAATATCTACCTGACGGGCTGTCATCCAGTCCATACCGATGATCACATCGAAGCTGCTGATCTTAATAGGCAGTAAATCAATCAAGATTCGGTGAGTATCGATCTCGAGTACACACTCTCGATAAATATGGCCCACTAACGCGGTACTCCCGTCTACCCTCTCGACAATCAATGGCACAGATAACACAGTAGGAGCAACAGTCTAATAAGCACAGAATGACACTGACACATATGAGCGATCGTCTCCAGAATCAAATAAGACTCGCGCACACAAGCCATTCAGAATGTACGTACCCGTAACAACATCTGGAGCATCTCTGGCCTCCTCAGCTGTGGCCCGAAACACTCGACCTCTGGCTCTCGGTGCAGCATCTCTGCGAGAGGTGGAAGAAGAAGGCTCTGCTCTGGCACGGCTCGTGCTCGCTCCCGGTACCGCTGGTGCTGCCTCAGGACAATCCCGCATGCGGTGGCCCGACTTCCCACATTGGAAGCAAAACGCCTCAGGGGCTGTGCAAGCTGTAGCTGTATGGCCGAATTGACCACATCTGAAACACCGAAACTGATCGCTAGCACAAGGCCCAGCATGCCTACAGTGGCACCTCGGACAATCACGCTCCCCAGACGAACTGTCAGCTCTACTCCCCACTGCCCGGGACCCCTGCCCAACACTGCTCTGACTAGCCGCATGGCTATCTCTCTGACCCTGACCTTTGGATCTGTGATCTCGACCTCTATCTCTGCCTCTGTCCCTACCTCTGTCTCTACGCGATCCCGAACCCTACTCCTGATAACGGCCCTGCTCAGGCTGTTGCTCTCTCGGCTCACGCCAGTAACTGGACTGCTCGGAGGCCCCCGTACGCTGTCTCTAGGTGGGCGGCTGCTCCCGCTGCCTCTCGATCTCTCGCTCCCTCATACGAGCTAACTCTAGGGCTCTGGAAAAGGATGTCGTCTCTTGCAACCCCACGAACTCTCTGATGTCTGGTCTCAGGCCGTCAACAAAAGCATCGGCCTTGCGCCTCTCTGTATCCACATGTTGCGGCGCAAACTGGGAGTACTCGTTAAAGCGGTCCACATACTGTTGTACAGACAAATCTCTCTGCTGTAAATGGAGGAAGCGGCGCTCCATCTCTCTCTGCTCGTCATGTGGCGCATACTGAATCTCAAACATAGCCTTAAACTGCTCCCAGGACATCGCGTATGCACGAGAATCAGACATAGATGACTCTATAGATCTCCACCACTGTGAGGCCCCACCCCTCAACTGATACGTGGCATACCAAACCATATCTTTCGGGTCCACATGAGCACCCGAAATGCGGACTCGATCTCGCGCTCCCATGCTAGAGCCATCCCTGGCTCGCCCCCTCCTCTAAACTCTGGTGGCTTCCCGGTCATGAAATCGTTAAACGAACCCCCTCGCTGTGATGTAGATGAAGAGGCACCTGCACCCGTATCTGTCCAGTAACTGGAGTACCCGTACCCTGACCACCCTCGACACCTGGTCCCATACCCTGAGATCCATAAAACTGAGTCATAATCTTTATCACCTCTGATTTGCGGACACAATCATCGCCCGCCAGTCTTTCTTTCCCTGCCTCGTTCCCCTCTGAACTCATACTGAAAATAGCCTGCACAGGTTAAACAACAACATGAAATCACACAGAA
>JAANYP010000957.1:0-11465 GCA_020465985.1 Centrapalus pauciflorus
AAGTTTCGATTTGGTTTTTACCAAAAACCGATCCATGCTCACCCCTAATCAAAATAATCTTCATTTTTTAATGTTTATGGAAAACATATTTTTTATACTTTTATGTGCACACATTGCATTTGATTTATCTGTAACAAAATTTAAACAAAAAAATGGATTATATTTGATTGTGTTTCGATTTTCATAAATTTAGTTTATTTAAAATAAAGATTAGTTAAAGATAAAGGAAAAATTAATTCATATGTTTTTATTATTGGTAAAAAGTTAAAAGTCACTGCTGTAATTGGTAAAAATATAAACGTTGTTGCTATTATTGGTAAAAAGATAAAAGTTGTTGGTATTAATGGATGGTAACCTGCTATAGTAGGTTTCCAGGTCAAAAGTTGGTATAATCGGTAAATAATACAAAAATTGTTGCTATTAATGATAAAAAATAAATAATGTGGCTATAAACGGTAAAACTACAAAAAATTGTTGCTATTTTTGACATATAACCCTTTTTATCATTGATAGCAGAACTTAAAAAAGTTGTTGCTAAAGAATACAAAAGTTAATGCTATTAATTAAACAAAATACAAAAGTTGATATTATTAATGATAAAAAATAAATAATGTTATTACCAACGCGGTTTTGAAATTAGGGTTCTTTTGCACTTTTAGAGGATTTCCACAAGTGCTGATGCTACATGTCCAATCTGTTTTGGTTCTGTTCTTTCTTGCTGTTTTGTTGCTGTTGCTATGGCTTGCATCGTTCAAAGATGGTCTGGGTCTGGTTTTGCGTGCTGTTTTTCCTTGTTCAAAACTCTTTCTGGTTGTTGCTTATACTTGTGTCCAATTGGTTGATTTCTTTTTAGGTTTTTGAAGTGGATTTTTTGAGCATGCAATAAATTTACTTGCTTATCAATTATGTAAAATAACACCTGACACAAGTCAATTACACTTCGCGCTCGTTTTCCTGTTCATCTCAAATGGCATCGGGGTTGCCTGAAGAAGTCAACAACTCATGTCCTTCCCATTCTTACTTCCAAAAAACTGTGAGTTTTTTCTTCTCTATATTGATTATTCCTTTCATTCTTTGTTCATTGATTCATTCATCATTGTAATACAGGTTTCTTTGCAAGACTGGTGGCTAACTAAACCCCAAATCGATGATAACACAAAGACACTTGGGGTTGCAGGCCTCACTCGCACTTCCCAACAGTCTGTTCCCTAAACGTTGTCTGTTTTTCTTCATTAATTCGTTCTTCAGTACTAATATTATGATCATATATGCTTTTTGACTAAATATTTAGGGTTAGGGCATGATTTGAAGTTTTTTTACCTGATTCTCATGTTTTAAACTCTATTTTTCTGTTAACTGTGTTTGTCTTGCTTATTTATTCAAATTTATTAGATATTAGGGTTTAGTGTTATTGATCTAGAGGGATTGTATAGATGGACTTTGGGTCCATTAGACTTTCTATTGTATCCCATTAAAATCATTGTAATACATTATACCTATGGTGTTCTTAATATTGTAGAAAATTGAGATTAGAATTTTGAATTGTTATGATGAAATTATAGGAGTCGCGCTGGAAGATGTTTCTCTTCTGCACCGATCCTCAAGGTACATGATTTATTGGAATTAGAGACAGTTGATGGTGTATGTGTCATTCTGCAAGGCTTTATAAACAAAGATCGAACGCGTGAATGTGGGTTTTCATCTGAGGTATGCAGAGGACTCTTGACTATTAACTATGTTATGGCTGCATTTGGTAATGTGGAATGGTAATGAAATCAAAGAGATTTACATTGTTTTTTTAACAATGAGGATATGAATACACTAACCTAGATAATTGGATTTCCATTTTCTATCCCACTTTATATTGTTTACTCAATTTTGTGTCAAAAATTCAAAGTGTGGAGAATCGAGCAAACACTATAAATTGGGAAAGAGATTTCATGCCTTTTCATTCCACCATACCAAACACACGATATGTTTTTGAGTTCCTTACTTTCAATTTTAATCATCATAAATGAGGTGGGTGATAGCTATAATACCTTTAGCCATTGTTGTTTCTTAGCATAGTGACTCACAGTATTATAATCTTCAATGTTGTAGAAATCGCTAGGCGGGAGTCGGCCGGCCGACTGGGGACTAGGGAGTAGTCGGCCTAGGCGGGGAGTAGTCGGGGAGTAGTCGGATTGGCATTTTTAGTGTATAAATTTCATAATTATATATGTAACATGTTAAAAATACTAAGATATACATATAGGTTAGTAAGAAACGATCAAATAATAACTAATACTATTTTATAATTAGAACTCAAGGTAACATTTAAATATTTTTAAAGTAACAATCTAAATTTAATTAGATTTTATATACATATATATATATATATATATATATATATATATATATATATATATATATATATATATATATATATAGAATAATAAAGGTAACTAATTTATAATAATAATAAAATAAATTGATTGATGCTTCTGCTTTTCCTATTAAATATGGGTTTGGTTAGGGTTTTTAAAAAAAATTGAAGCGTCTGTCTTCTTTCTCTTTCCTGCGCTGCTTTTTCTCCTTCTCCTCCGCCGCTGCTCTCTCCCTACAGCCGGCCGCCGCTACTCTCTCCGGTCGACCGCCACTGCTCTCTCTCAGGTCGACCGCCGCTGCTCTCTCTCCGGTCGACCGCCGCTGCTCTCTCTCCGGTCGACCGCCGTTGCCGCCTCATTGGTCTCACTCTCGACATCATAAGGTTTATATCTCTCTCGTCCTTCTTCTTCATCACCAAGTTATATATTCAAGGCCGATTTTGACCTTGACTTCAACCGCCTAGGTCCGCCTTTGACCGCCGCCGCCTAACTAGTCCGATCAGGTCCAAGTCGTAGCGGTGGTATCCCGCTTCCGCCTAGTCGCCGATTAATCGGCCGACTAGGCCGATTTTTGCAACATTGATAATCTTAGGTCAAAATTACACGATGTGTTAGAGCAACAAAATATGTTTAATTGTATTCAACTCAGAGCTCCTGGTCTGAGTTTGACTGTGTGTTGACATATCTTTAATTGTAAAGGAGTTGCAGTTTCCAAACTTTGTATAAACATTTTTCCTTAATGCTGTCTATTTGAGAATTGAGGTTATTTTTCTGAAATTATGCTATTATGTTCTGTTCACAAAGAACCATGGCTGATATGTTGTTTTCTAGCTTCAATGTTAGTATTCTTACACTTACAGGTGTTCAATCATTTTGTAATTGGTTTTCCTCCTTATTGGGAGGAATTTTCTACAAGCTGCCCCAAAAGAGGATCTGCTACGGAACGTGTTCTAAGAGGTAAATACTATTCTCAATAAGTTGTCAATTAGTCATTTATTGAAATTTCAAGGGGATGCTCTAGTGGGTAATTGTTCAAGAAGTTTCAGGGTTAAATCCTACTGTTCCATCAACTCCTAGGCGGCCATGCCCCACTGGTTAAAAGGCCTAAAATTAGTCTGGTTCGATTACCCGTGGTTTTCTACAAATGAAAAGCGCAACTGCCCCGCCATATGTTGGTTTTTTGGTTTTTTCGGTTCAGCTTGGCGTTTCAGGTTTCCATTTTTGTTTGAACACCCCTAATTTACTATGGTTATTTTAAAGGAAAAACTAGTCATTCATTTAAGAATTTTCAAGTAAATTCTTTTTCTAGTGCAAAAATATAGAACTGTTGTTTAGTTCTGATACATAGTTTCTCACTTTCTCTATATGTTGGGCATCTTCAGTAAATGTAGCAGCTGGGAAAGACAACAATGAAGGACATGAGAACTTTCATGATAGCGAACATGGGCTGCATCATTGTAGCTACACTGTGGATATGGGAGTTCAAGATAGTGAAGATACAGTTTTAAGCAATAACAATAAAACTAGTAACATCCATGGTGCATCCTCACTAGCAGCTGCAAAAGTATGTTTTTCTCATTATGTAGGCATCTAAAATTGTTGGGATTTTCTTGAAAGATATAACTTGTTCTTAGCGACTTTTCAGTCCCCAATACCTTACCGTCACAATCTGCCCGATCATATTGTGGAAAATAGCCAGACAGGTCACAGCTTTTCAAGTGTGCTATGTTATTTAATCGCTGCATGTTTGTTGTGGTGTAGGCTTCTAAATAAAAGAAAAGGGCAGCCGACCCTAGTATTCTTAGGAAGCTAGCATAGATTAATTAAGGGAACGTTTCCTTGTTTTAGTCTATATAATCCCATGTACTTGTAATCATTTTTTATCACCTCATAATAAGAAAACCCTAGTTGCCCCCGTGGACGTAGGTCAGAGCATCGACCGAACCACGTAATATCGTTGTGTTCTCGTTTAATTTTACGTTGTGTGTGTGTGACGAGCAAAATCCTAACAACTGGTATCAGTCTGTAACAACCCAGCCCCAGCCTCCACTGCCGTCGCCTGACCGCCGCCTGAAACCCTAGCAGCCCAGAACCCTAGCCGCCTGAAACCCTAGCGACCAGAGACCCTTTTGCACAAAACCCTTTGCGCAGAAACCCTTTTGCACAAAACCCTTCTGCTTTTCGAAACCCTAGCCGCCGCCGTTCGCGCCGGTCGCCGCCGGTCGCCTGAAACCCAAGCGGCCAGAAGCTTTTCTTGGTGCAGAAACCCTAGTTTTAGGGTTGTTTGCTGCTGTTGCGTCAAAACCCTAGCAGTTAGGGTTGGTTCTTGTGGTTTTGGAGTTGGTTCTTGCTGGTTTGGAGTTGTTTCTTTGGGAAGTTTTTTCGATCAGATTCGTCGGGCATATTCTTTCGACATTAAAATCAGGTGCACTCGTTTTCAAACTTTGTTTTTTCTATTTATTTAAGATTGATTGCAAACGACAGTGTTCAATAGAATAGTCGTCAAGTTCAGGCAGCAAGCCATTGCTGTGTTTGAATACTACTTTTCAATCTTGTTTCGATTAATTAAATAGATTTGTTTGAAACGATGGCTGAGGATGGAAAAGTTAAGATCGATAAATTTGAGGGGCATGATTTTGGTTTCTGGAAAATGCAAATCGAGGATTACATTTACCAGAAGAAGTTGCATGAACCGTTGAGTGGTATTAAACCGGAGGCTATGGCACAAGCTGACTGGGATTTGTTGGATCGTCAAGCCCTTGGTGTCGTCAGGCTATCATTGGCAAGGAATGTTGCGGACAACATCGCCAATGAAAAGACGACATTGGGTTGATTAAAACACTGTCCAACATGTATGAGAAGCCGTCCGCTGCTAACAATGTGTTCTTGATTAGACAGTTGGTAAACATGAAGATGAAGGAAGGAATGTCAGTGACTAATCATGTGAACTAATTTAATATGATACTATCGAGGCTTGTATCAGTTGACATTAAATTTGATGATGAGATTCAGGTGTTGCTGCTATTGTCTTCTCTACGTGAGAGTTGGTCTGGAACGGTCACAGCTGTTAGTAGTTCTTCGGGAAATACTAAGCTTACTTTCGAAGGCATTCGAGATTTAATCTTGGGTGAAGATATGAAGAAATAATGGGGAAGGTTCGAGCAGAGGTTCAAGCAGCTTGCTGAGTACAGAAGAAAGGGGCAGAAAACAACACAAGGGGGGGGGGGGGTAACAACAAAGGTCGATCAAAGTCCAAAAAGACATCACCTGTTGGAACTGTAAAGAGGTGGGTCATTTTAAAAGTCAGTGTACTAAACCGGCAACAGACAAAAGGCAAAAAAGAGGTAAATGTTGCAGCTGAGTTTGATGATGCACTGATTTGTTGTGTGGAGTGTCCGATTGAATCCTGGGTTATGGATTCGGGTGCTTCGTTTCACGCTAACCATTGCAAAGAAGTAATGCAGAATTTTCGGCACTACGATGGCAAGGTAAGGTAGCTGATAATAAGACACTTGACATCACAGGTGTTGGGGACGTGACTCTAAAGACTCCTTTGGGAACGAACTGGACTTTAAAGAATGTTAAGTACATTCTGGGTTTAAAGAGAATGTTGATACCTATGGGACAACTAGATGATGAAGGCCATCATGTGAGTTTTGGTGACCACCAGTGGAAAGTAACGAAAGGGAATCTTGTTGTCGCTCGTGGAAAGAAACAATGAACGCTTTACATGGCTGAGATTTCTGATAGTGAAGCAAATGCAGCAGTTGAAGAATCGGAGGCGTCTACTCTATGGCACCAAAGACTTGGCATGTGAGTGAGAAGGGAATGAAGATGTTAGCTTCAAAAGTTAAAATTGCAAACCTGAAAGGAGTTATTACCGACTTTTGTGAACCATGTGTCCTAGGTAAGCAAAAGAAAGTTTCATTTGCAAAGATGGGTCAACCGCCCAAGGCCAGAAAGTTGGAGCTGATTCATTTTGACGTCTACGGTCCTACTTCAGTTTCTTCAGTAGGAGGTTCTCGATATTTCGTTACTTTCATCGATGATTCCACCTAAAAAGTGTGGGTTTACTTTCTCAAATGCAAATCTGAGGTTTTCAGCACCTTTAAGAAGTGGAAGGCTGCAGTTGAAAATGAAACAAGTCTGAAGGTTAAATGCTTGAAATCAAATAATTGGGTGGGTGGGGGGGGGAGTACAGTAGCAAAGAGTTCATTGATTATTGTGCCGAGCATGGAATCAGAATGTTGAAAACGGTTACTGAAACACCTCAGCAGAACGGGGTTGCGGAAAGAATGAACAAAACTCTCAATGAAAGGGCAAAGAGCTTGAGATTACATGCAGCCTTACCGAAAATGTTTTGGGCTGATTCAGTTAACACCTCAGCTTATCTCGTTAATCGTGGATCGTCAGTCCCTCTTGGTTTCAAAATTCCTGAAGAAGAATGGCAAGGTCGAGAGGTATCTCTTAAACACTTGAAAGTATTCGGTTGTGTTTCTTATGTCAAGATCAAGGATGCAGATAAAGACAAGTTTGAGGCAAAGGCAAGGAAATGTACCTTTATTGGTTATGGGTTGGATGATATGGGCTATCGCTTCTGGGATAATCACAGCAAAAGGGTGAAGAAATGAGGTCTCTCGAAAAGTTACAAAGCGACCACAGAGATTTTCTCCTTCAGTGAACTATCTACTATCTTCTATTGACCGACAACTGTGAGCCTCAATGTTATTCAGAAGCTACGAACCTGAAAGACTCGACTCAGTGGAAGAAAGCTTTGGATGAAGAAATGAGGTCTCTCGAAAAGAACAAGACTTGGTCTTTGGTTAAACTACCGGCAGGTAAGAAAGCGTTGGAAAACAAATGGGTTTTCAGGGTCAAAGATGAAGTTGATGGTAGCAAGAGGTAGATTGGTGGTTAAGGGATTCCAACAGAAAGAGGGAGTCAATTACAACGAGATCTTCTCACCGGTTGTGAAGATGACCACAAATCAGGACAATCCTTAGTATTGTAGCTGCAGAAGATCTACACTTGGAGCAACTTGATGTTAAGAGAGCTTTCTTGCACGGAAGCTGAATGAAGACATCTACATGGCACAACCGGAAGGTTTTCTGATGACTGGCAAAGAGAATTTTGTTTGCAAACTGCAAAAGAGTCTTTAGGCCTGAAGCAAGCTCCAAGGCAGTGATACTTAAAGTTTGATGAATTCATGTAGAATAATGGGTACAAAAGATGTGATACGGATCATTGCTGCTATCTGAAGAAGTATTAGTCTTCATATATCATTCTTTTGTTATATGTTGATGATATGTTGGTAGCCGGGTCTGACATGGAAGAAATTGAAGAGGCAGTTATTTAAAGAATTCGAAATGAAGGCCAGAGGAATGAACATAATTCGAGACAGAGCTGCTGGTACTTTGAAGCTCTTGCATGAGAAGTATGTTGGGAAAATCCTAGAAAATTCAGTATGTCAGATGCAAAGCCCAGAAACACGCCTCTAGCTAGTCACATGAAACTCTCAAAGAAGCAATCTCCAAAGACTGACAAAGACAAAGCAGAAATGGCCAAGATTCCTTATGCCTCAGCTGTATGCAATGGTTTGCACGAGACCTGATATTGCTCACACAGTGAGAGTGGTCAGCAGGTTTATGTCGAATCTGGGGAAGGAGCACTGGGAAGGGGTTAAGTGGCTGCTATGCTATTTGAAAGGCACCTCTAAGTTTGCTTTATGTTTCAGCAGAAAGAAGGTAATCTTAGAAGGTTATTCTGATGCAGATTTGGGAGGCTGTGTGGATACGGGGAAAAGCACCACGGGTTATGTGTTTACTGTTGGCGGTACAACTATCATCCCGATTGCAAAAGAGTGTTGCTCTTTCAACCACTGAAGCAGAATATATGGCCATAGCAGAGAAGCTGACAAGGAGCTTATTTGGTTAAGGAACTTTCTCACAGAGTTGTGTATAAATCAAAAGGACTACGTCCTTCATTGCGATAACGAGAGTGCGGTTCATCTCGCAATAATCCAGTATTTCATGGAAGAACAATACACATTCAGAGGAAGTATCACTTCATTAGGGATTTGGTAAGCGATGGGACGCTTTCAGTGATGAAGATCCTTGGTACGAAGAATCCAGCATCTAACGCTGGATAAGCTGAATTTGTGTGCAACTTCATAGTGATGAGAAAGCAGGTGGCAACTAGGGAGGTTTAAAGTTCGGTGAATTTTTTCTAAAGAAGTACAATGGAGCGCAGATGTTCGAGTTTCGAAGCCTCCAAGTGGGAGATTGTTGTGGTGTAGGCTTCTAAATAAAAGAAAAAGGCAGCCGACCCTAGTATTCTTAGGAAGCTAGCATAGATTAATTAAGGGAACGTTTCCTTGTTTTAGTCTATATAATCCCATGTACTTGTAATCATTCTTTATCACCTCGTAATAAGAAAACCCTAGTTGCCCCCGTGGACGTAGGTCAGAGAATCGACCGAACCACGTAATATCGTTGTGTTCTCGTTTAATTTTACGTTGTGTGTTGTGTGTGTGTGTGACGAGCAAAATCCTAACAATGTTCGCATCCGTTGCATGTCTAGAGTTTTAAGTAAAACAAACTCGTGACTAGTAGCAGGCAAGCTTCATGGGATGGATCACATTCAACACGCCCTAGAGTGACTAACTTACCATCAGGAACTAAATTGAAAGAGAACTGAAATGTCTTCAACTCAATCAAGACTTGTTCTTGGCCAAGTGAATTCTAGTGACATTTTTTATTCAGATTTATCACATAAAACAATTGTATATATTTTATCATTACTCTCTGTTGTCATCTTCAAAGAATTGTAAACGAATTAAAACGTCCAGACTGTTTTTAAAAGGTTTCTGTTGGAGAAGCATGCTAAATGTTTTCATATCCAGTTTGTACTATGTGACTTTGTATTTCTCATATACAGCAATATTGCATGGGTTGGAAGTTATTTATTTATTTCCATCCCATTAGTGTTGTAAGAATCGTCCTAGTTGGCCCATTAATCGGGTAGTAGTCGCTAGGCGGCCGGTTACCGATACGAAATGGAGGTAATCGGAGTAATTAATCGGAATTGGTCAATCGGTCAAAGTTAGTGTTATTAAACATATTTTTTCGGTGCTAAGAACAAATATATTTTATATTTGAGTATTTTGTAAACATGTATGTATAATTCTGAAATTTACATATAAAAACTTCCAATCCGAGTACTCCCCGACTACTCCCCGCGTAGGCGCGTATGCCAATTGGTTGCTACTCCCCGGCTGGCAGGCCGACTACTGCCTAGCGAGGTTTGCAATGTTTATTTTAACAATACAAAACTTGTTGGGTGATGTCTTTGAAAATGCATAAATGTATTCAGGTGTCCCATACACCAAGCGGAAAGCACACGACTATTTGAGCTTCCAAACTTATATCAATATTACTCATAACTCATTCCGGATTTTCTGTTGGGATTTGATAAATTTGTATCCCATACCCTTGTTAATATGATAAGTTTTGATATTAATTAAACCCCCTCTCCTTGTGGTTTGTTGAACAGGAGCATATAATCAAAGATGTTTATGAAGTTACACATGAAAGGTTTCCGTTGACATCTGAAGTTGATGATGATCCAAGTCTAATGGTGAGCCCCGTGGGCTCATCTAAAGTAATGAAGTGCTTAGGGGTTTCTAGCAGGCGTATGACCAGATCTATGATGAAGATGGATAGCAGTAAAAATCATTCAGCACAGGGATCTATACTGCATGATATCTCCAGTTTGCAGAAAGTGACTCTGGTTGATCCTGAGAATTTAGGAAGTTTTGACATTCCAACGAAGGATACAAATGATGCTTTGTTTGATAACAAGGCTGTAAATGTCATAGACTGGGATGGAACAAACTTGCTACATGCTGGAAATTTTGAGTTGCAGAACTCAAAAAGTTGTCTGAAAGGAAATTCTTATTCTAGTTATGGTGTGAAGTGTGAAAGCAAGAAGGATATTTCAACATCAGAGGGAAATCCAGATGAGCAGAGTTTGAACAACTTCTCTTCAAATCTTTCCGTTGAATATGGAAAAGGGTCAACTGAAGCCGCACGAAACTCGAAAGCCATGGTGTTAAGGAGTAAATCGAAACAAAAACAGAAAGACCACAGTGTTGTTAATGTTACTGAGGATCAGAGAATTAAGTCAACTCAAGTTGGTATTTCTCAGAGGAAAACCAAGGATGGTGATGTAAGCAGTGAATCCCAGATTGACTCAGCTCCTTTAGATCTATTAAGTACCCCAAGTGTGGGTGTTGGAGGCATTGTTAATGCCACCACCAAGAATGTATACTTTGGTCCTAATGGAATAGATCTAAAAAATGACTTATTCCTTTCAAAAACAAGCATGGAGGCTCATCGATATGGGAAGAGAGACACATTAGGTAGAGTTACCAGTAGTGATGTTGTAGACAAGGAAAGTAGTGATGTTGTAGACAAGGAAGGCACCATTAATGCTTCAGCTGCAAGGCAAGAAAATGCTTCCAGAGAAGCAATCATGACACGGAGCAAGTCCAAAAGGAAACTTAAATCTGGAAGCCCATGCGGTGAGATGGCAAAAGGACAACACATTAAAAGTCCTAAATCAGCTAAATCTACTTCAAGGCTTGGTCTCGGACACCCTATCCGAACCTCAGCTAAGAAGGTATAATTTTCTCTTTAGATGCAATAAAACTATGAAACCTAATAAAATTGAATGTGTCCACACTCTACATGTGGCAATGATTGAGTTAAGTATAAGTGTGTATTAGTGTAAATTAGGGGTGTTCAAAAACATCCGCATCCGAGGATCCGATCCGAAAATCCCAAAACCCGAAGTGAAATTATTCGAAATTTCGGATTGTCCGAATTTCGATAATGCGAAAATTCGGATTCGGATACGGATTTTGCATAATTTCGGATTTTCGGATTATCCGAAAAATCCGAAATCCAATTTTTTTTCCAAAAAATGTTATATTTTTTAGAACTCTTGTTTAATAAGTTATTTGACTATGAATAATTATATTCTTTAATTTTAAATGTATAATGTTGCTCTAACATGATTATAACTCATTTAAATGTATTT
>JAANYP010000958.1:0-133714 GCA_020465985.1 Centrapalus pauciflorus
GCTGACTTTTTGTGCAGATTGGCACCAAGAGTCAACTATCTTTTGAAGCTTGGCATGTTTTATATCTGTTTCTCTCTTTTCTTCCAGTAAAATAGAGTTGATGTGTTTTAATTCATCAAGCTCAGTTTCCAACTTATGGAAACTGTCCAGTTTACTGGATTTAGTTTTAAGATCAGCTTTAAGCTTAGAGATTTCAGATAATAAAACATCATGCTTCTCAACAGCAGCTTTGAGATCAACAAGCATATATTCAAACATCTTAACTTTTTCTTCAGAACTGTAAGCCATAAAATTTTGTACCTTATACATCATTGTAGGATTCCAGTTCTCCAAGCTGCTGAAGGCTTCAGCTTCAGCCATGTCCTGTTTGAAACTGCTTGTTGATGGGACATCAGAGTTGGCCATCAGACACTGATTATCTTCTTCATCAGATGATGAATCAGATTCCTCCCAGTCACATGTCTCAGCCATGAGTCCCTTTTGGCGATTGGAAGACACAGAGTTTTCCAATTTCCTCAGCTTAGCCATGGCCATAAGGTACTTAACCCTATAGCCATCATCCTTGTTAGTCTTGTTAGGTTTGGATGACTGACCAACAGCTTTTGACACACAGTCAGCAGCTATGTGACCAGTTTTGCCACACTTGAAGCACTCAGCTTTGGATTTGTCAAATGCCTTCTTTTTGCCAGCACTTGAACCTCCTTGCAGCATATTTCTTCCAAACCTTTTCTTGTTGAACCTTTTGACAAGCATGGCTATCATTTGCTCATCATCTTGTTCAGCAAGATCTGCAGCATCTTCTTCTTCTGACATCTCCTCCTTTTCATCATCCTGTTGATCAGGTTGAATGAACACATCATTCACCTGATTAACTGGCTGTCTCACATTAGCCACAAAGGCTGCACCTCTTCTGGACATTTCCAAGGCATTCCTCTTTTGTTGCCTTGATTGTTCATCATTCAGTAAGGATCCATACAGATTGACCAGATCCATACATCTGATAGTACCTGAGTTCCTTAGGATGGTTGAGAAATAGTTCCATTCTTCAGGTAAAATGTCCAGAAACTTATTCACCAAAGTAAGACTGTCCTTGGTGATCCCAACAGCTTTGAGATCATTCACCAGAGCAGTGAACCTGGTGTAGGTTTCAGTGAGAGACTCCTTTGGTTTGGCAAAGAAGAGTTCATACTGTCTAACAAGATTGTTGATCCTGTTATCCAGTGTGATTGTGGGTCCATCATAGACGGTACACAAAGTATCCCACATCTCCTTTGCTGTCTTCATTTTCTCCACCTGCTTGAACACATCATCAGGGAGAGAAATGACCAGGTTGTTTCTGGCCTTTGCATCCAGAGCCACCAGTCTCTTGTCTTCATCAGACCATTGAGCTTTGGCTTTCTCAAAGGTCCTGATTTCAGGAGCAGCTCCTTCAACCGCTGGAGTTATAGTAGTGACAGAGGTTGGCACATAGGGACCCTCCATCACTATCTCTGGTAGTTGTACATCCAGATTCTCTAAGTAGAGCATCATTCTGCACTTCCAACCAGAGAAGTTTTGATGATTAAATTTGGGAGGTTTGCCCATAGAGCCATTGTCATAGTAAGAAGAATTTGCAGCACTGTTGTCCATGGAAACTTGGGAGAATGAGAGATCTAGAATGACACACACTCTAAACTGCTCTGATACCAGTTGTAGGTCCCGAAAGGTTCCCAAAGTATATAGTTATAAGCTGTAGAGGGGGGGTGAATACAGCACTTTAAAAACTACACACTCTTTTTCTCAATGTTTGTATGTATTATCAACAATTGTTAATTACAAACAAGCTTGAATGCGGAATGGTTCAAGCTGAGATGACAGAATACAACAGTATGCTTACTAGTCTAAGACAGACTCAAACTAGATTACAATGAACACACTCACTAAGATGCACTCACTGTATTTTACAAGACTCAAGGAACAGCTTAGGTAAATCAGCTTAGACACACAGATGCTGGTTTACAGAAGACTTGCATGCATGAATATCACACTTGCACGTTCACTCTTGGTTTAAGCACTTAGCTTTCTTCACATTCTTTCTGACCTTGGAAGCTTCCTTTTATACTCACTTAGAGGATCTAAGAGAAACATCTTCATTGGACGGAATGAAAAAGGAGAAGTCTTGTTTGAAAAGACAATATAACTTTTCTGCACTTTTCTGAAAAGCAGACTTGCCTTCTCTTGTGCAGAACTTTTGTCTTTTTACTTTCTACTGTTGCATTGCCTTTAACCATTTTAGGAATGTCAACTTTGCGTCTTTCTTCCTTGTAAAGGCCTATTTTGATATAAGAAAAAGGTCTGTCACCCTTTTTCAAATATCCTTTTTGTCTTCATGTAACAGAACAGCTTGGGCAGGCTGAGCGGTTCTGCTTTCCACTTTGTCTTCGACTTGTAAACTGATCTTGTAGTAAAAAACAATACATGATGACTTGGAAACAAATTCCATAAAGTGTTTAGCCTGTTCACAAAGAACAGGTTCTGTTCACAAAGAACAGAACACTTTAAAAATGCCCAAGCTGCTCAACAGTGTAGAGCAGCGTAGACGGTTTATGTCCAGCCTGATCAGCAGACTGAGCAGCTTGGACAAACTGTCTTGGTTGCAACACATGCAACATATAGAACAGCTTTAGACTGATATTGCAAATCATTTTTAGGTTTCAATAAGGCATATAACAGGCCTTAAATTCAACCTTCAAATGCATCAACAGGTTTGATTATAAAATCTCCCCCTCAGATATAGAACAGGTTTGACTGAGGCCTTTTTGTGCCTAACAATTACGATGAAACATTCACTCCAATTGCTAGGATAGAATCTATTAGGATGTTTTTAGCTTTTGTGGCTCATTAATTTTTAACTGTTTATCAAATGGATATAAAAACTACGTTTTTAAATGGGAAACTGACAGACGAAGTATATACATATCAGCCCAAAGGGTTTACTGAACCTTCAAAGCCTGACCATGTATATATTTTGGATAAATCCCTGTATGGCCTTAAACAAGCACCTCGTGCTTGGTATGATGCACTTTCAAACTATCTGTTGAAACAGGGATTTAACAAAGGTGCAGTGGATACAATCCTGTTTATAAAACGTCAGGGTCCAGATATCATAGTTATTCAAATATATGTAGATGATATAATATTTGGGTCTACTAATCCAGATTTTTGTAAAAAATTTGCTTTCTTAATGTCCCAAATATTTGAAACGAGCATGATAGGAGAAATCAATTTATACTTGGGTTTACAATTGAAACAACTGACTGATGGTATTTTCATCAATCAGTCCAAATATATTCAGGATATGTTAAAGAAATTTAACATGGTAAATAGTTTTCCTATGGAAACTCTCATGGCTCCAGATTCCAAATCAAAGCTCGATGAGGACATTTCATGGAAACCTGTAGATGTCACTCATTATAGAGGCATAATTGGGTCATTAATGTATTTAACTGCATGTAGACCTGATATTATGTTTGCTACATGTGTTTGTGCTAGATATCAGGTACATCCGAAAGAATCACATTTGCCTGCTGCCAAAGAATTTTAAGATATCTAAAGGGAACACCAAACTTAGGTTTGTGTTATCCCCGGGAATCATCATTTACATTAAATGCCTTCTCTGATGCTGATCACGCAGGTGACAAAATGGATAGAAAAAGCACATCAGGAGCAGTACAATTCCTAGGTGACAAACCTGTTTGCTGGTCATCCAAGAAACAACATTGTGTTTCACTGTCAACAGCCAAAGCTACATACGTTCCCGTTTCTTCGTGTTGTTCCCAAGTGTTGTGGATGAAGAGCCAACTCAGAGACTATGGGTTTACACCGCAAAAGATTCCAATTTATTGTGAATCTCAGAGTGCAATAGCCATAGATTCAAATTCGGTGCAACATTCTAAAACCAAAAACGTTGACATCCGGTATCATTTTATAAAAGATCATGTAGAAAATGGTAATATAGAATTATATTTGGTACATACTGAATATCAATTAGCTGACTTGTTTACCAAAGACTTAGATGAAAAACATTTTAATTTTTTGGTATACAAGTTGGGTATGTTGAATCGTTAGATTTAAACATTCAGTAGTTACAAATTATAATTTTAAATTTATATTTTTTTTATTTGATTTAAATTTGATGTTAATCTCATGTGACTTTAAAAGTTTAAATTTTTCAGATTTTAACAGATCGGATTGTCATGTGCAGGGGGAACAGAAAGATATGTTTATCTGATTCTTAAAAATCTGATAAATTTTTTTCTGATTTTTGTAGGGGGGGCTGTCATTTAAAAAGATATATTCATCTGAGGGGGAGCTAAACTGCAAAAATCAAGGGGGAGCAATTTCTGTCTTTTGTTAAATTTTTTGTTGTTGTTAATTTTTTTTGGGTTTATTTTTTTAGTACAAATCTTTGTTTGATATTTGTTATATTTTTTTTTAGTTGTGTTCAAAATTAATTTTAGTTCATTAAAATTTTTTTAGTAGTTGTTATTTTATTTTTTGTGTGTGTGTGTGTGATTACATTTGTAGAAATGATATGGGCTTAGAATGAAAAACCAAATGGTTAGTGGGCCAGATATTAAAAATTTTTGATTTTGAAATTTAACCTATAAAGTTGAATTTCAAAATTCAAAATTACTTTTTCAACTCTTTGGGTACTGTTACATCTTCTTCTCCGACGTCCCTTATTCTGTTTTCTTAATCACGATGCAACCTTTCCAATTAGAATTTCACCATTTGTGATTAACATTGTAAGTCTATTTCATGTTTTCTCCTTTATTTGTTTAGTTTCAGTTTCAGTATGTGAGTGTTTATGTGTGTGTTCGTATGTACTTAGTGTGTGTTTATGGGTTTTATTGGCTTGATGCTCATAATCTAAAATAAATTGTATGATGGTCTGCGCATCAATGATATGAACTTGAATATTCATTTTCAAGTCCCAATTCAAAACACACAAACAATAATATGATTTTTTTCACTTTTAAAAGTTTTCGAGATCTTGTTTCTGAATATTGAATTTTTTTGGTATGAATTGGTTGTTTCTGGACATTGTTCAGCCAACAAATTATGTTTAAATTTCATTTTCGAGTAGGAAACAACTTTTGGTTAGGCAAAATAGTCCATGAATTGAAATTTATAAAATTATCAGTGGTTTTTGGACTTAAAAATATTTTTAAACATTTTCTCAATTAACACTTTAATCGAGAATGGTTCAGGTTCTAGTCGAGTTGATTGAAGGTCCACTCAAGAAACCTTTTGTTTCATTCAAGTTGGATGCTTCTTGATTCGAAAAAATGTTTGGTGTTATTCGAGTTGGTTAATTTTGAGGACTTAGAAAAATTTTCAAATAACCCTCGATAATAAGTTCCTTCGAGTCTTTCCATGTTTCATTCGAGTTGAGATCATCAATAGTTCGAGGAACTTTAAATGTTAGTCGAGTTGAGCAGCTTTAGGACTTAGAAAGTTTTGACCATCAAGTCTCGATAATTAATTCCATTCGAGAAACTAACAGTTTCATTCGAGTTTGTCTTATGTGTATTTCGAGAAAACATCAACCTCATTCGAGTTGGTTCATACCTTCATTCGAGAAATTCTTTATACATTCGAGTTCCATGCTAATGCAATTCGAGTTGGGTCATGAGTCATGTTAGATACATTTTTATGATTGATGAAATAAATAAGTCCAGGGGTGTTTTTGTAAATATAGTATATTTGTAAGTTTGTATAAATAGAATTTTGACTTGTGTAAATGTCAACAACTGAAATTCTGAATTTCGTAATCGCACGGAAAGCTAGGTTTTGGAATAGGGCTACTGTGTTGTCGAATCTTTCAACCTCATTTGTAAATCATTTGGATCTAAGAAATCATTAGGTTAGTTTTTAATCGTTGTTCTTGTTTCTTTATAATTTTTGATTGAATACAAGAATTACAATTGGTATCAGAGCTTAGGAATGAATTTTTGATTGAAAAATTGAAAAACGGTCACTGTTTTATCGCAAGTTTCAGAAAATTGAAAATCTCGAAGGGTTTTTGATTTAGTGATCTATTGTTTTTGATAATTGGATCGAAGGATTAGGATTCAAAAACGATCAGTTTGATCATAAACTTAATCAGTATTTCCAAACACTTAAAAAGATTCATTGAATTTTCTGAAATTTTGAAAAACCCATTGTTCTTCACTGTTGTTGTGAAAATCAAGGGGTTTAATCGGTTTTTAACCTAAGTGTTTTCAGAAAAAGTGTTTGTAATCAAAAACCATACCTTCGATTTCAATTTGGAAGCAATTGATGCATTTTCAGTGAAAATTTTTAAAATCTGGACTTGGAATTTTAATTATAAAACTCATAAAACTTGGATATTACAGTGATCATGCCTCAATCGAGTTGAAAAGCCTTTTAATCGAGTTGAAAAGCCTTTTAATCGAGTTGACTTGAAGACTTATTCGAGTTGACTTGAAGACTCAATTGAGTTGACTTGAAGACTCATTCGAGTTGACATATATTCAATTCGAGTTGGGAGCAATTTATATTCAAGTTTTACAAAACAATTTTATCTGGATTTCAATTTTAATTCGAGTTTACTCAATCATCAGTCAATATCATTCGAGTCTACTCTCATTTTGATTCGAGTTTAATCACATTTGATTCGAGTTTACTCACATTTGATTCGAGTTAACTCACACTTGATTCGAGTTTTACAAAAGTTTAATTCGAGTTGCATTATTATTCTAATTGACTGATTTTTCAAGATTCGAGTTGAGTACATTCTTTGTTCGAGTTATCACACTCATTGATCGAGTTGTTCCATTCAATATTCGAGTTTCTCACATTCTTTGATCGAGTTTCAGTGTATAATCATTCGAGTTTGATCAACTTACATTCAAGTTTGATCAATTTTTCAAATTCAATAAAAATCTCATTTAAAAGATCTTGGAAGATTCCTGTTATTCAGTCAACATGTCAAAAGACGCACTGGCCATGGGGTCGGAAAAAAAACCTCCAATTCTGTACCAAGGAGAATATGTACAATGGAGGGAGAGATTTCTTGAGTTCATAAGTTTCCATGACCTGTCTGATGAGTTGCTAAAGTCACTTAATGACGGATCGGCTGTATTTCTTGAGACCATACCTGTTGTACCAAATGGCAATCCAGCTATGCCTGAAAGAACAGTAGAAATCACCAACCTTAATGAAGCACTAAAGCGTAGAAAACTGGGGGACAAGACAACTAGAAAACTGTTGCTGATATCCATCCCAAATGATATATATACCTGTCTGACAAATACCAAAACAGCCAAATCCATCTGGGATGAGGTTTGTAAGTTGATGAGGGGATTAGACAAGGCAGCAACAAACAGAGCCTAAAACAGTTTAATGACATTTGAGAACTTCAGAGCTAGAGAAGGGGAACTGCTGGAGAGTACATACCTGAGATTTGTCAGCCTGGTCAGTGAAATAAAGAGGAATGGTGTCACAAAGTCCAACTTAGACATCAATGTTAAATTCCTGAACGTACTAAATCCAGAATGGGAAAAGTACGCAATGATAATTCAGCAGACCAAGGATATTGAGGACATGGACTTTCATATGGTGTTTGAAAACCTTAACAACTATCAGGAAGTTGTTTAAAGGAAGATGTCCGGAAAGAAGAAGGCTGAAAAAAGAAACAGTTGTTCCTTTAGCGTTGTTGGCAGACAAGAAATACAAATACAAGCTAAAGAAGGAGAAACGAGTAGTAATAAGTAGCAGTTCATCTGAATCAGACGCATCGGATTCCTCAACTGATTCTGAAATTGAGGAAATGAAGAAAAAATGGCCTTACTGACAAACGCATTTCAGAAGAAGTTTTACCGGAAACCAACCAACAACAAGATGAGATACGAAACAAGCTCACGAAAGTTTGACAAGAAGGACAGATATGACAAATCAGGAGAAAGCAGTGGAAAGATTGCAGACACATATGATAAATCTGAAAAGTCAGCCAAGAAGGACTCAGAGCAAAAGTGCTACGACTGTGGCAAGCCGGGTAGTTATGCTAGAGAATGTAGAATGCCTGTAGTGAAAAATTCATAATACTACACTCGAAAGGCACTACTAGCAAAGGAAAAGGAAGCTGGTAAAGCTCTAATGGCTGAAGATGATCACTTGCTTCAATTATCTGAAGACGAAGACATCATAGATGAAGATGCACACATCTGTCTGAAGTCAGAAGTTTTTAATGTATCCGAACTTAGTGAGTCTGCGATGTTAGCAGAAGATGAAGTTTGGGTAGGGTTGACGGATGAGGAGAATGAAGAGAAAGAAGAGTCTGATGAAGAAAAGGAACTGACTGAAGAAGTAGCACTAATGGCAACAGGAGTTGCTGGATGCAGCAAGGATAACGAAAAAGATGACTCAGATTTAGATACATCAGAGAGTTCAGAGACGCCTGAGGTACAAACTAACTCTGATTCTAAAAATGATGACTCCTGTATGTTAGAACAAAAACTAACGCAAATGGCTTACATGTTAAAGAAATTTGAATTAAAAGAAAAATGTCCATACCTAGGAAAACAAATTAAATCAAGAACATGCGTTAGTGTTAGATTTTTTCAAGGATAAGGCATTAGCGTTACGAGCTGTATCAGATTTACAAGATAAAGAAAATGATCTTCAAATTCAAATCCTGAAACTGAATAGCAATATATCTGACCTAACAGAAAAATTGAATTTTGCTGAATTAGAAGCATCAACTTATTCAATAAAATATCATGCCATATTTGATAAAAGAACGAAACTTTATGAGAAAATTAAATCATTGGAAGATGAGTTTATAAAACGAGGTCAAACAGATCAAACGATATATTTAAATCAACCTAAAGATACCGAATTTTATAATTCTAAATCAGGTATAGGTTGGAGTAATCCTAAATATCTGACAAAAGCAATTTCAAATTCACCTACTTTATATGATGTCAGAATCATGAATTTAGGATTACAAATGACTTTTATGTAAGCTTCAGATGAAATAGAATCAAGTGAAGATTCAAAAAGGTTGAGATCTGATAAAATGAAAAATTCTGTTGATTATAACAGAATAAATGAATCTTATCAAAATTCTTGAATATATGAAGAGTATATTCAAACTTATTCTGATAAGGATTTTTCTGAAAATACTACTCATTCTAAAAAGCCATATTTACTAAATTCAATTCTTTAGAAGATAAACTCTGATCTTGAATTGTAAATCAAAACTTTTGAGACTGAATATCAAAATCTTAAGGCTGAAATTAAATCTTTGAAATTAAAGCTACAAAATCAGCCTGAGAACAAATCACAATCAGATCAAAAACCTTCAATTCAACTTGATTCTATTAATTCTGAACAAGATTTTGATCTGTATATGAACTCGGACTTTAACTCATTGGAAGAAATGTTTGTCAAAATAGATGAATTTGTTAAACCATTGCATGACAAACAAATTGAAAAACCTAAAGAACCTGTTTGTGTTCTGAAAAGAATATCTACAGCTTCTAAGGATACATCAGAAATTTCACCAGTTTTACAACTAAAAAGGAGAAAACAAAAATTCATTTTGTGACTACAACATATGGAAAAGGTGAAACATCTAACTCAAAGGACTCTATTGCACAGAAGGTCCATACCTTTAAAGGTAAGAGAATTTTACAGGATAAACATATTTCTAAAACGACTAATTTTAGTGTTTCTTGTATGTCAGATAATATTGTGAAAGGTTCTCGGAAGAAAGAAGCAGCGAGAAATGAAAAACAAGAGTTTAAGACAAGAGTGAAGAGAAAGAAAGTATTGTTACAGATAGGATTAGACAATTTGAAAAATCTGTCTGTAATAATTTTACTTATAAACGATGTAATAAATATTCTCAAACTGACTTACTTACTTTAAATTCTACTTCTTTGTGGCACCCTTGCCACAACAACCACCAATTACCAAACACCCAGGATTAATCATCACACACAATTACAATAATGATCTGATAGCCTATTTTAAGTGCGGAAGCATTAAAAACATAAATATAGTAGTGCAACAAGTGTTAAACACCCTACGGTGCTATAAGGTACCAAGTCTAAGTCTACACACCCATACATTTATTACAATCATCCAGAATATTACAACATTGTCTCAAATCATAATTACCGATTAAATAGTTCCAAATCTCCCAAATCTTCACCAAAAGACTTAACTAGAATGTCCGGCAGCTGATTTACCCTTTCCTGTAAAAATGAAGACAACTGAGGGGTAAGCGAATGCTTAGTGAATACACAGATTTACACATTTTATAATTCCTTATGATGCCCACAAGAGTAGCACCGACGACACACGTCGTGCACTCTCCACGTACACAAAGTACGACCACACGAGAGCCGTCGCTCTTACGAGCCCAAAGCTCGGCCTTTAAAACATACTACTGAGACAGACATAACATCGGGGATGACATACTGCCTACCGGACCTGGAGGGATCAGCTCCAGCATCATATAGAGCAGTAACATCAGAGTAACAGATGCGACCCACCGGTCCATCGTAGATGCACAACAAACGAACGGACATGCATCAAAATAAGAATGTGCATCTAAATCTACGGAAGTTAGTAGAATTCCGAACGAAAAATGAAGCAACATGTCTCAGTAAGCAAAAGCAATCATAAAGCAGATATAAACATGCGAAATCATATGTACTCACAGTGGGTGCGTAATTAAATGTTAACCAAATTTTATTTCTCCTCGGGCTTTCAACCGGATCCACCAAGTACCCCACTGTGGGTTAAACAACACCACAAGGGACCTGTTATATTAATTACAACAATACCTCGTATCAATAACCGTTTAAATCATAAAACCAAGTTTCGTAAGTTTTGCAATATTTTTCCCCATTTCGGTTCCATGTCTAAATTCATACCATAATTAATTTTGAGCTTATCTCATGTTCATACATTGTCCTTTGAGTAACCCTTGTCATTTTATGTGTTGTTTATGAGTCTCATTCAAAATACACTAGTTTAGAGAGTAGATTTCTCAATTTTAGGCATTAAACTCGAATTTAATGGGTTAGATTCGAACCCACCATCAATATGATGATAGATTCGAACCCCCCCCCCTAGGTAGATTCGAACCTTACTTCGAATCTGGGGATAGATTCGAACCCCAGACCTTCGGATCTAGTGTTAGATTCGAAAACACACTCGAATCTAGTACCAAAATCGAGTTTGTTCTTGCATTTCGACTCTGTTCTTGGCATTTCGAGTCTGTTCATCATTTCAGCTTAAATCCTTCATTTCTAAGTCAAAAATCATGAATATGACAAGTATCATACCTAGATTCGATTCTATTATGCATATACTATCATATCCTAGCAATATTTCAATCAAAACAAGCTCCAATTTACATAGAATGACAGATTCGAAATTCTAGTTCTTCAAAACCGAAACAACAAACTTAAAAGTGTCGATTCTTACCTTAATTCGTATGAAATCAGAAATCCGTTTGTAGATTATTGTTGTACTCCACGAGATCTTTCCGTTGATGTATAATTCTCGATAATCTAACGGTCGGTTTGTGAAATATCTTAGAGAGATGTAGAGAGAAAATTCTAGAGAGAGAAACTTAGAGAGAGAGAGTGCATAAGGAAATGAATATTTTTATCCTTTTTTTATTCCCATTTTCACCATTTTGCACATTTCTCCCCTCAACTTAACCGGTTCCCTAAAATACTGTTTTATTCATAAAATTATCATTAATAACTTTTAAATTCATAATACTCCATAAAAATGATTCAGACTTCAAATTTTTCTTAAAATAGCAACAAACTTTCTAAATATCCAAAATACATAATAATCGCTCAAATTTCAACTTAAATATATATTTTTCCACTTAATTAACCAAAATACAATAAAATAAATCCGAGGATGTTACAGCATGGGCTCCACCACGCTCAACTTCGTCCTCGAAGTTACTCGGATTCAAACAGTTTCGGATACTTTCTTAACATTTCTGACTTAGCTTCACGTGTATGATTTGCTCCTTTATGATGCTTCCAACGTATAAGCACCATTTCTATCTCTTTGCTCCTCAACTTCTTTATCTTAGTATCCAATACACATTCCGGCTCCTCCACATATCGAAGCCTTTCGTCAACTTGCAGCTCTGTGTGATCTGCCCAATCCTCATTTCCAGTGTTAAATGACTTTCGGAGATTCCCAACGTGAAATACTGGATGTATGCCTGACATCTCTTCAGGCAACTCTAGGCGATACGATTGATTTCCAACTTTTTCAATTATCTTAAAGGGCCCAACAAATCTCGGAGCCAACTTGTCCCTCTTCACAAAACGAGTAACACCCCTCATGGGTGATACTTTCAGATAAACCCAGTCGTTCACTTCAAAGTTGATCGGTTTGTGCCTTCTGTCATAATAACTCTTCTGTCGGTCCTGAGCCGCCTTCATGTTCTGCCTGATCAACTGTATTTTCTCATTTGTTTCTTGAAGCAAGGCCGGCCCAGCGATTGGTGTTTCACCCGTTTCTCTCCAACATGTAGGAGTCCTACATCTCCTTCCATATAAAGCCTCAAACGGTGCTTTCTTGATTGTCGCATGATAGCTATTATTGTACGAAAACTCTATCAGTGGCAAATGATCATCCCAGTTGCCACCGAGATCTAACACACACGATCTCATCATGTCCTCCAACGTGAGAATCGTTCGTTCGCTCTAGCCATCGGTTTGCGGACGATAGGCTGTACTCATTGCTATTCTCGTCCCTAACCCTTCTTGTAGTGCCGACTAGAAGTTTGAAGTAAATCGGCTATCTCGATCCGACACTATGGACTTAGGCACTCCATGCCTAGAAACTATCTCGTTCATATATATCTGAGCTAACTTCTCCAATGAATAACTTTCACGAATCGGTATGAAGTGAGCCGACTTAGTTAACCGATCCACTATTACCCAAACTGCATCGTGTTGTCGCTTAGTCTTCGGCAGCTTTGTAACAAAATCCATTGTAATGTGCTCCCACTTCCATTCCGGAATAGGAAGCGGTTGCATACTGCCGTACGGTTGTTGATGTTCGGCCTTTACCAACCGACAAGTTTGGCATCTTTCTACATATTGCCCTATGTCCTTCTTCAATCCCGGCCACCAAAAGTCTGCCTTTAAGTCATTGTACATCTTTGTGCTCCCGGGATGTACAGAAAACCTAGACTGGTGTGCTTATTCGATAATTACTTGTCTCATTCCACCAAACTTCGGCACCCATATCCTCCCGTATATCCCTTTCAGTCCCGACTCACTTGTTTCCATGTTCTTAACTTGTACTCTAATATCCTCAGCACCAATATTCTCATCTTTCAAGGCTTCTTCCTGAGCGGCCTTGACATCATCTATGATCGTAGACGTTAACATAGTAGACGTCATCATATAGCAGAAATCTTTAGCATAAGCTTTCCGGCTCAAGGCAGCGGCTACCACATTAGCCTTTCCGGGGTGATAAAGTATCTCACAATCGTAGTCTTTAATAAGCTCTATAGACCTACGTTGTCTCATATTAAGTTCCTTCTGGCTAAAAATATACTTCAAGCTCTTATGGTCCGTGTAAAGTTGACACTTAGTACCGTACAGGTAGTGCCTCCATAATTTCAATGCAAACGTTACCGCGGTCAACTCCAAGTCATGAGTTGAATAGTTCCTTTCGTGTTGCTTAAGCTGTCTCGAGGCATAATATAACACCTTGCTTTTTATTTGCATTTTTATTTTTAGTAATTTTGAGCAATTTGCGTAAAATGATGTAATTTCGAGATTTGGTATAAATAGGGGCTGAGAGCTCATTTTCTCATTTTTGCAAGCCAAATTCCTTTCCAGAGCTCCTCTCTCTAGAATTGAACTTCTCTCTAGCTTTTCTCCCAAACCGACCGGCCAAATCTCGTGTTCTATACGTTAACGGAAAGATCTCGAAGAGTATTACGTGAATCTCCTATTGCATGTACGATTTCATACGGATTTGAGGTAAGATTTGTCATTTTCGACTTCTGCATTTTCGGTTTTGAAGTACAAAATTCGAGTTTATTATTTTTAGGCGATTTAAAGCTAATTTCATATGAATTTTTGCTAGAATATGATAGATTATGTATAATATAACTAAACCGAGGCTTATTACTTAGATTATTTGTGGATTTGAGGCTTGAAAATGCATGTTTAAAGCTGTAGTTTATGAACAAACTCGAGTATGTATAGAACAGACTCGAAATGCCAAGAACAGACTCGAATAGAGCTAGATTCGAGAATGGGGTTCGAATCTAACCCCCTGGTTCGAATCTATCTTCGAATTTGACCCATGGTTCGAATCTGTCTTCGAATCTGATGCTCAGATTCGAATCTGACTTCGAGTCTGATGCTCAGATTCGAATCTAACCCCTAAATTTCGAATCTAATTGATAAAATTAATAAGCAACGCATAAATTAGCAAAATAAATAGCAAAATAATTAGCTAGAAGTTATGGTTTATAGATGTTGGAATATTGAGCTAGCAGTATTAATTTAGCACATGTTCTGTAATATTAAACTTCAGATATTATACATAAGCCGTTTAGCCCAGTTGCGAGCCAAAGCCAGTGCCAGAATATATTAAAGCTTAGATAAGCAAGTGCAAGCATTATAAAGCAATTTAAAGCGTAAATAAAGCCGAGCAATTATTTCCGAGCATTTCAAGCATTTTCAGTACTGTGAGTAACAGTTATTCTTGTTTACATGTTTTATATGAAATTGAGACATAAATTGCTTCTATATGATTTCGTTGGAATTCAATAGACTTTTGTGAGTGAAGGCGAACACTGTGGTACAGGTGATGCCCAGCTTAGCCGGATCTTACATTTGATCTAATAATATGCATATTTATCTGCTATCTGTTTATTGTTCTGCATACTATACAGCAAACTTTGTGTTAGCGTTTCTTTGTGCATCTCATAAGCATTATATTAGCGAGCAAGCAATTCTGATGTTCACCACTATCCCTTGAGCATTATGCGGGTAGCTAGCCCCGCATCACAGATTGATCATCTGTCAGCGGTAAACCCCTAGTGGTGGCATCTCCGTTCTGCGTGAAATGTCTCAATTGTGCAGCGTTCTTTCTGGGTATTAAGCAAATGAGCAAGCAAGCAAGCAAGCATAAGCAGCCTTTTTAGGCACTTTCGCCTCATATTTTACATGCATTCATGAATATCTGTTTACTCACTAAGCATTAGCTTACAGTTGCTACTCACAATTTTTACAGGAAAAGGTAAAGAACAAGCTGGACCTTCTGCTTAGGTCTATTTTCTGATCAACCCAGAGGACTTAGCTAACTTTCAGCTTGTGGTATAGCTTTATGGTGCCTTGGGTTTTGGGTAGCTGCTTTTATTTATGTTATGATGTTTTTAGCAACTTAGTACTGTAACCTTGTAGCACGAGTAGTGCAAGACTTATTGTAATATTTTATTTAGCTTTATGCATTTATTATTATTCCTGGGATAAGCAAGCGTGTTTTGAAGCAAGGATGTGACAGGATGGTATCAGAGCGTTAGTTTGAGGGATTCAAGTGTTAGCAATAACACTTGGACTCAAACTTTTAAGCAAAGATATTAGCTTCGAATGTCTAGGCTTTAACTTGACCTGAGATAGGCTTTGACTTTGCTTTAGGAATTGGGAAATGGGGTAGAATAGGAGTTATGCCTATTCTTATGCAAGTATTATTTATATAATTTCAGAACATGTCTGGATCTGGTGAAGGAGCTGGAGGTGGACTCACTCCTGAACAGATCATGCAAATAATGCAAACAATGCTTAATGAGAACAACGAGCGTCAAGCTAAGTTCTTACAAGATCAGTTTCGTGCTCGTGGTGAAGCCGAAACTAAGCGTAGAGAAGAACGTAGGAAAAAGCAACACGATGACACTGGACGCCACAACGACGACACTGACGAGGAGGAAGCTCCTGTAGTCCCTCCTAAGGGCTGCAACTTTCGTTATTTCAAGGCTTGCGGAGCTCAACCTTTTAAGGGTGCTGCAAATTCGATCGAAGCACTTGAGTGGATCACTGGCATCGAGCAGATTTTTCTCATTAGTGACTGTGCTGAAGAATCCAAGGTCAGCTTTGCTACTACATTGTTCGAGGGAGGCGCTGTCATGTGGTGGAGGTCTCAGGAGAACATGCACGGAGCCAACTGGATTAAGTCCCTATCTTGGGATGACTTCAAAGTTATCTTCTTTCGTCAGTACTGCCCAGCTGATGAAAAGAAGCGTTTGGAGGAGAAGCTGATGTCTCTTACTCAGGGAACCAAATCGGTGACTGAGTATGAGATTGAATTCACCCGACTAAGCTTGCTGTCTGACTATCAAGTCGCTACTGAAGAGCGAAAGATCGATCGTTTTCTTATGGGTCTACATCCCGAGTATCAGAAGTTCTTGAAGCACCGGGGATATACCAACTATGCTGACTGTGTTGAAGCTGCTCGAATTCTCGAGCAGGATTTTATTCGAGCTGGAGGAGTTCCTACTTCCTCTGTTAACCCGACATGTCCATCACCGCCCAAGAAATCGCGCACCGGAAGCTATTCTGGATCTTCATCCAGATATTCTCAGCCACAGCAGTTTCAGTACCGACAGTTCAGCTCGCCTCCAGCACAGCAAACTCGATCATATGCGGTACATTCTGAGCCGAGGCAGTGTCGCCGCTGCCAGAAGTCACACATTGGGCGTTGTAACCCCAATGATGTGAGGTGCTATGTGTGCAACGAAATAGGACATAGCAGTGAAGAATGTCCTAACAGAGTTAAAGTTTGCAACAATTGTTTACGCCCTGGACATAATGAGCATGCATGTACGCATCCGTTCAGCATGATTTACCCGAGTGCAGAGCATCATCCGCGATTGCAGCAGCAGCAGCACCGACCCCAACAACAATATCATCAACAAAGACAGAATCAACCGGCCCGACATAGCACATCGCGAGGAGGTTCTAGTCGCCGTAACGAGCCAGCTCGGAGTCAGAATCGCGCATTCCAGATAACGGCCGAGCAAGCAAAGGAAATACCAGATGTGGTATCTGGTATGTTTCTCGTTAACTCTGTACCTGCTAGAGTTATTTTTGATTCAGGAGCCAACCGTTCCTTCATATCAAATTCATTTGCATCTAAACTTGGAATTGCACCGACTACTCTGCCTGTTATATTTGATATCGAAACGGCCAGTAACATGTGCGTGTCCACCGATAAAATTTACCGCGATTGCATAATTCTGTTAGATAATTGCACGTTCCAACTTGAACTCATTCCTATGGACTTTCACGAATTCGACGTCATCGTCGGTATGGATTGGCTTGATCATCATGACGCCAACATTGTCTGCAAGAAGAAGTTGATAAAGCTCACTACACCGGATGGCCGCAGTATCTGCATCTATGGTGACAGAAAGAAAGGTGACTTATGTTTAATTTCTGTAGTCAAAGCTAGGAAACATATAGCTAAGGGTTGCGTGTCATACTTAGCATATGCAATAGATGCTAAGTCTGAAAAGAAAACTTTAGCCGAGGTACCGATAGCCTCTGAATTTCCAGATGTCTTTCCCGAGGACATCTCTGGACTCCCACCAGACCGTCAGGTGGAGTTCAGAATTGATTTAGTGCCCGGCGCGGCACCAATTGCTCGAGCCCCGTATAGACTTGCACCTGCTGAGATGCAAGAAATGATGAAGCAATTGCAAGAATTGCTTGACAAGGGACTCATACGACCAAGTTCATCTCCCTGGGGAGCTCCTGTTTTATTCGTTAAGAAGAAAGATGGGACTCTCCGGATGTGCATTGATTATAGGGAGTTGAACAAGGTAACAATAAAGAACAAATATCCATTGCCCAGAATAGACGATCTTTTCGACCAGCTTCAGGGAGCCAGTTACTTCTCAAAGATCGATCTTAGATCTGGGTATCATCAGCTCAAAGTTCATGAAGAAGACGTCCCTAAAACGGCTTTCCGTACCAGATATGGGCATTACGAGTTTCTTGTTATGCCCTTTGGCCTTACAAACGCTCCTGCGGCGTTCATGGATCTGATGAACCGCGTTTGTAGACCAATGCTCGATAAGTCTGTTATCGTCTTTATAGACGATATTCTCATCTACTCGAAAACCGAAGCTGAGCATGCTGTGCATCTTAGAGAGCTGCTAGAGTTGCTGCGCAAAGAGCGACTTTACGCCAAGTTCTCTAAATGTGAATTTTGGTTGCGACAGGTGCTTGCAATCTCGATTTATTTATTTTTAAGCTTATCTTTTCTTAAATTTCATGCTCAGCGTTAACTTGCAAATCTTGTATCTTATCAGATACAATTCCTTGGTCATGTGATATCTGGTGAAGGAATCTCTGTGGATCCTTCTAAGATAGAAGCAATTCAAAATTGGGAAGCTCCCAAATCAGCTACCGAGATCCGAAGTTTCTTGGGATTGGCGGGTTACTACCGTCGATTCATTAAGGACTTCTCGAAACTAGCCATGCCTCTTACATCTCTTACTCGCAAGAATGTTCCCTTTATTTGGGAAGAAGCTCAAGAGAATGCATTTCGAACTTTAAAACAGAAACTCACCGAAGCGCCTATTCTGGCCTTACCCGAAGGTAATGAAGACTTTGTAGTCTTCAGCGATGCTTCATATCAAGGGCTTGGGTGTGTTTTGATGCAAAGAGGCAGAGTCATAGCATATGCTTCTCGCCAACTTAAGGATCATGAAAAGAGTCATCCGACTCATGACCTTGAACTTGCTGCTGTGACTTTTGCGTTGAAAACATGGCGGCATTATCTCTACGGCACCAAATGTCAGCTATATACAGATCACAAGAGTCTTAAATACATTTTCAACCAGAAGGAGCTCAACATGCGCCAGCGACGCTCCATGGAACTCATCAAAGACTATGACTGTGAGATTCTGTATCACCCTGGCAAAGCGAATGTGGTGGCCGACGCATTGAGTCGTAAATCCTACTCTGCTAAATGTCTCTATACCTTGACTCATACTTCGTTTTCATCTACTCTGATTGATGAAATTCTCGTTTCTCAAGCCGAAGCCCTAAAAGAAGAAAACCTCAACTCTGAGGACATGAAAGGGCAACTTCAATTCTTAATCGATAGCCCTCGTGGCTTAAAGCTCTTCAAGAATCGTGTTTGGGTTCCGAAATTTGGAGGTATACGACAGAAGATACTCTCAGAAGCGCATTGCTCAAACTTTTCTGTACATCCCGGCAGCACCAAGATGTACAACGATCTAAAAGTCGAGTATTGGTGGCCCGGTATGAAAAGAGACGTAGGCCAATATGTTGATAATTGTGTTACATGCCGATTAGTCAAAGCGGAGCATCAGCAGCCTTACGGCAGTCTTCAGCCCTTACCGATTCCCGAGTGGAAGTTCGATCACATAACGATGGACTTTGTGACGAAGTTGCCGACTACACGAAGACAGCACGACGCAATATGGGTTATCGTGGATCGCCTAACCAAAGTCGCACATTTCATTCCGATTCGCGAAAACTATTCACTTGAGAAACTAGCCAAGTTGTATATAGACGAGATCGTTACTCGACACGGAGTGCCACTGACAATTGTTTCGGATCGCGACAGTCGGTTCACTTCGAGGTTCTGGAGTGCACTACAAGATGGATTAGGCACTAAAATCAGAATGAGCACAGCGTATCATCCGCAGCCTGATGGCCAAAGTGAACGTACGATCCTTACACTCGAAGACATGCTGCGGGCATGTGTTCTTGAGTTTAGCGGTAGTTGGGATGACCACTTGCCGTTAGCAGAATTTTCTTATAACAATAGTTACCACTCATCTATCAAAGCCGCACCTTTCGAAGCCTTATACGGACGCAAGTGCCGAACTCCTACGTGTTGGCATGAAGCCGGAGAAACACCAATCGCCGGTCCCGAGCTACTTCAGCAGACAAATGAAAAGATCCGAATCATACGTCAACGATTGGAAACTGCTCAATCTCGACAGAAATCGTATCACGACCGACGCCATAAACCTTTAGAATTCCAGAAGGACGACTATGTTGTATTAAAAGTCTCGCCGATGAAAGGAGTGTTCAGATTCGGCAAGCGTGGCAAGTTAGCACCACGATTCGTTGGTCCTTTCAAGATCACCGAGCGTGTTGGAACTCAATCTTATCTGTTGGACTTGCCGAGCGAACTGTCCAACATACACCCCGTGTTTCACGTTTCGCAACTAAGGAAGTGCAAAGAAGATGACAGAGAAAAGTGGGCCGATCATCTGAGCTACAAGATCAACGAGAAACTGCAATGTGACGAGCCTGAGGTTATTCTAGAGACAAAGATGAAGAAGCTGAGAAATAGAGAAGTAGCAATGGTGTTGGTGCAATGGAGAACTTCTCACGGAACTTCTCAGACCTGGGAATCTGAGCAGGACATGAGAGTTCGATATCCGCATCTGTTTGAGCCTTAGGTACTTCGAGGACGAAGTGCAAGCGTGGTGGGCTCATACTATAACACCTTGCTTTTTATTTGCATTTTTATTTTTAGTAATTTTGAGCAATTTGCGTAAAATGATGTAATTTCGAGATTTGGTATAAATAGGGGCTGAGAGCTCATTTTCTCATTTTTGCAAGCCAAATTCCTTTCCAGAGCTCCTCTCTCTAGAATTGAACTTCTCTCTAGCTTTTCTCCCAAACCGACCGGCCAAATCTCGTGTTCTATACGTTAACGGAAAGATCTCGAAGAGTATTACGTGAATCTCCTATTGCATGTACGATTTCATACGGATTTGAGGTAAGATTTGTCATTTTCGACTTCTGCATTTTCGGTTTTGAAGTACAAAATTCGAGTTTATTATTTTTAGGCGATTTAAAGCTAATTTCGTATGAATTTTTGCTAGAATATGATAGATTATGTATAATATAACTAAACCGAGGCTTATTACTTAGATTATTTGTGGATTTGAGGCTTGAAAATGCATGTTTAAAGCTGTAGTTTATGAACAAACTCGAGTATGTATAGAACAGACTCGAAATGCCAAGAACAGACTCGAATAGAGCTAGATTCGAGAATGGGGTTCGAATCTAACCCCCTGGTTCGAATCTATCTTCGAATTTGACCCATGGTTCGAATCTGTCTTCGAATCTGATGCTCAGATTCGAATCTGACTTCGAGTCTGATGCTCAGATTCGAATCTAACCCCTAAATTTCGAATCTAATTGATAAAATTAATAAGCAACGCATAAATTAGCAAAATAAATAGCAAAATAATTAGCTAGAAGTTATGGTTTATAGATGTTGGAATATTGAGCTAGCAGTATTAATTTAGCACATGTTCTGTAATATTAAACTTCAGATATTATACATAAGCCGTTTAGCCCAGTTGCGAGCCAAAGCCAGTGCCAGAATATATTAAAGCTTAGATAAGCAAGTGCAAGCATTATAAAGCAATTTAAAGCGTAAATAAAGCCGAGCAATTATTTCCGAGCATTTCAAGCATTTTCAGTACTGTGAGTAACAGTTATTCTTGTTTACATGTTTTATATGAAATTGAGACATAAATTGCTTCTATATGATTTCGTTGGAATTCAATAGACTTTTGTGAGTGAAGGCGAACACTGTGGTACAGGTGATGCCCAGCTTAGCCGGATCTTACATTTGATCTAATAATATGCATATTTATCTGCTATCTGTTTATTGTTCTGCATACTATACAGCAAACTTTGTGTTAGCGTTTCTTTGTGCATCTCATAAGCATTATATTAGCGAGCAAGCAATTCTGATGTTCACCACTATCCCTTGAGCATTATGCGGGTAGCTAGCCCCGCATCACAGATTGATCATCTGTCAGCGGTAAACCCCTAGTGGTGGCATCTCCGTTCTGCGTGAAATGTCTCAATTGTGCAGCGTTCTTTCTGGGTATTAAGCAAATGAGCAAGCAAGCAAGCAAGCATAACAGCCTTTTTAGGCACTTTCGCCTCATATTTTACATGCATTCATGAATATCTGTTTACTCACTAAGCATTAGCTTACAGTTGCTACTCACAATTTTTACAGGAAAAGGTAAAGAACAAGCTGGACCTTCTGCTTAGGTCTATTTTCTGATCAACCCAGAGGACTTAGCTAACTTTCAGCTTGTGGTATAGCTTTATGGTGCCTTGGGTTTTGGGTAGCTGCTTTTATTTATGTTATGATGTTTTTAGCAACTTAGTACTGTAACCTTGTAGCACGAGTAGTGCAAGACTTATTGTAATATTTTATTTAGCTTTATGCATTTATTATTATTCCTGGGATAAGCAAGCGTGTTTTGAAGCAAGGATGTGACACATAAGCGATTACCTTTCCACGCTGCATCAGTACAGCACCTAACCCTAACCTCGAAGCATCTGTATAAACTACAAAGTCATCATTGCCTTCAGGTAAGGCAAGTATCGGAGCCTCGCTTAACGCTTTCTTCAAAACCTCAAATGCTTCTTGCTGTATGGTTTCCCAAACAAATGTTGCATTCTTCTTGGTTAATGCAGTTAGAGGAACGGCAATTTTCGAGAAATCCTTAATAAATCACCGATAATACCCTGCCAGTCCAAGAAAACTTCTAACTTCGGTAGCTGATTGAGGCGACTCCCAGTTCTTTATTGCTTCAACCTTAGCTGGATCTACCGAAATCCCAGCTCCATAAATCACATGTCCTAAAAACTGAATCTGTTGTAGCCAAAATTCGCACTTTGAGAACTTGGCGTACAACCTTTCCTTCCTTAATAATTCCAACAATTCTCTCAAATGTTCAGCATGTTCGGCTTCAGACTTAGAGTATACTAAAATATCATCGATAAACACAATTACCGATTTATCCAACATCGGTCTGCAAACTCTATTCATTAAATCCATAAACACTGCCGGGGCGTTGGTTAATCCAAAAGGCATCAGCAGAAACTCGTAATGTCCATACCGAGTCCTGAATGCTGTCTTTGGCACATCTTCCTCTCGAACCTTCAATTGATGATATCCCGATCTCAGATCAATCTTAGAAAATACACTAGCCCCGTGTAATTGATCAAACAAGTCGTCTATCCTCGGCAGTGGATATTTGTTCTTAATCGTCAACTTATTCAGCTCCCGGTAATCGATGCACATCCTCATGGTGCCATCTTTCTTCTTAACGAACAACACCGGAGCTCCCCACGGCGATGAACTCGGCCGAATGAAGCCCTTGTCCAACAATTCTAGCAGCTGTGTCATCATTTCCTTCATCTCGGTTGGGGCAAGGCGATAAGGAGAACGAGCTACCGGTGCAGCTCCAGGGATCAAGTCAATCTTAAATTCTACTTGTCTCTCAGGCGGCACGCCAGACAAGTCATCCGGAAACACATCCGGAAACTGTGAAACAACAGGCACGTCGGCCAACGTTCTCTTCTCAGCCTTGGCATCAATAGCATATGCCAGGTAGGCGTCACACCCCTTTGCAACAAGCTTTCGAGCTTTTGCAATGGTCAGTAAGCACAGATCCCCACTTCTCCTATCCCCGTAAATGCAAATCTCACGCCCCTCCGGAGTAGTGATCTTTATCATTCGGCTCTTACACACTATATGGGCTTCATTCTCTATCAACCAATCCATCCCGATTATCACATCGAATTCACTGAATTCTATAGGGATCAAGTCCAAATTGAAGACTACATCTTCAATTACTAACGTGCAGTTACGGTAGACATGATCTACTTTTACTAGAGTGTTGCTAGCAGTTTCTATATCAAGAACAGCAGATAATCTAGATAGTGGCATGGCAAGTCTTTGTGCAAACATAGTAGAAACAAACGATCTATTGGCACCCGAATCAAATAAAACTCGTACTGGCATAGAATTAACTATGAACGTACCCGTAACAACTTCCGGATTTTCCCTTGCCTCCTCTGCAGTTATCTGAAATGCACGAGCAGGTGCCCTTTGAGACTGACCCCGGCCTCGGTTAACTGAACCACCGCTTGAATCTCCTGAGGATCGTGTTGCAGATGGAGCAGCAGCAGCTGGATCGTTCTTTCTGCAATTCCTACTGTAGTGTCCCAATACCCCACACTTATGGCAAGCATCTCCCCTCCTTGGGCACTCACTCTGATAATGGCCCAACTCACCACAACAAAAACAAGCACGTCCATTGGTGCATTTGCCGAAGTGTTCCAAGTGACACCTATTACAATATCGCGGCTCGGTGTTGATGGAGTAGGCACGAGCACGACCACGATCGGAAGAACCAGACGATCGACGATACGACTGCTGAGGTGAGTACTGTGAAGACCGGGAAGAACCAGAATATCCTCCTTCGCGCTGGCGCTTCGGCGGTGACGGCTGTGTTGGGTTGGTGGAAGCAGCAGTAGACCCAATCGAATAGCCCGACATAATCAAAATCTGCTCTACATTTCTGGCAGCCTCAAGTAAGCCAGCAAATGTAGGGTAGCGGACGTTGCTCATAACCCTCCTAATTTCAATATCCAGACCAGCCTCGAACCTGGTCACCTTCCTTTCCTCAGTATCGACTTGATGAGGCGCAAACAGACTCAGCCTCGTGAATTCTACAGCATATTGGGACACAGTCTTAGTCCCCTGCATCAGTGCCATAAACTTTGCCTCCAACCTCCGACGCTCATCAACTGGACAATACTGCTGAGTGAATAAGTCCTTGAACTCAGCCCAAGTCATAACAGAAACCTTCTCCAATGTCAACGCATTCACCATTGCGTTCCACCACATGATTGCATCATTCGTGAACATAGCAGTTGCATAACGAACCATGTCCTTCTCAGCACAGTCGCTGATTCGGAATGTTCGTTCAGTTGCTGTTATCCATTCAAGTGCAGCAACAGCATCTCCCAATCCATTAAACTCTACAGCTCCGTTTCCTTTGAAATCCTTAAAACGACAACCTCGGGGTTTGTTAGATGACCCAGTGTTGTCATCTTGTTCCTCGTTGTTACCCCCTTCCTTCTCCTTGTTCTTTCTCTTATCCTCTCTTCTCATAGCATCGGCCTCATCTCGAGCCCGAAACTGATCTTGTATCATTTTGTTCTGCTCAGCCATCATGGCTAGCATCATCTCTCTGGCTTCTTCAGGTGTCATTCCTCCAGACATGTTCTGAAATTATAAACATATAACTTGTTTAGTAACATGTCATCAGTTAAAAGACACCACTCATTTGTCCCGTATGATAGTCAATCTCTTATAATTACTAGATCATAACCTATCTTAGTTCAGATCATTACTTAAACCACTACATATCATTACCTAATGTTTGAGATCAAGACCTCACGGACACTTGAATCTCAAACAACTGCTCTGATACCATCTCGTGTGGCACCCTTGCCACAACAACCACCAATTACCAAACACCCAGGATTAATCATCACACACAATTATAATAATGATCTGATAGCCTAATACACAGATTTACACATTTTATAAATCCTTATGATGCCCACAAGAGTAGCACCGACGACACACGTCGTGCACTCTCCACGTACACAAAGTACGACCACACGAGAGCCGTCGCTCTTACGAGCCCAAAGCTCGGCCTTTAAAACACACTACTGAGACAGACATAACATCGGGGATGACATACTGCCTACCGGACCTGGAGGGATCAGCTCCAGCATCATATAGAGCAGTAACATCAGAGTAACAGATGCGACCCACCGGTCCATCGTAGATGCACAACAAACGAACGGACATGCATCAAAATAAGAATGTGCATCTAAATCTACGCAAGTTAGTAGAATTCCAAACGAAAAATGAAGCAACATGTCTCAGTAAGCAAAAGCAATCATAAAGCAGATATAAACATGTGAAATCATATGTACTCACAGTGGGTGCGTAATTAAATGTTAACCAAATTTTATTTCTCCTCGGGCTTTCAACCGGATCCACCAAGTACCCCACTGTGGGTTAAACAACACCACAAGGGACCTGTTATATTAATTACAACAATACCTCGTATCAATAACCGTTTAAATCATAAAACCAAGTTTCGTAAGTTTTGCAATATTTTTCCCCATTTCGGTTCCATGTCTAAATTCATACCATAATTAATTTTGAGCTTATCTCATGTTCATACATTGTCCTTTGAGTAACCCTTGTCATTTTATGTGTTGTTTATGAGTCTCATTCAAAATACACTAGTTTAGAGAGTAGATTTCTCAATTTTAGGCATTAAACTCGAATTTAATGGGTTAGATTCGAACCCACCATCAATATGATGATAGATTCGAACCCCCCCTAGGTAGATTCGAACCTTACTTCGAATCTGGGGATAGATTCGAACCCCAGACCTTCGAATCTAGTGTTAGATTCGAAAACACACTCGAATCTAGTACCAAAATCGAGTTTGTTCTTGCATTTCGACTCTGTTCTTGGCATTTTCGAGTCTGTTCATCATTTCAGCTTAAATCCTTCATTTCTAAGTCAAAAATCATGAATATGACAAGTATCATACCTAGATTCGATTCTATTATGCATATACTATCATATCCTAGCAATATTTCAATCAAAACAAGCTCCAATTTACATAAAATGACAGATTCGAAATTCTAGTTCTTCAAAACCGAAACAACAAACTTAAAAGTGTCGATTCTTACCTTAATTCGTATGAAATCAGAAATCCGTTTGTAGATTATTGTTGTACTCCACGAGATCTTTCCGTTGATGTATAATTCTCGATAATCTAACGGTCGGTTTGTGAAATATCTTAGAGAGATGTAGAGAGAAAATTCTAGAGAGAGAAACTTAGAGAGAGAGAGAGTGCATAAGGAAATGAATATTTTTATCCTTTTTTTATTCCCATTTTCACCATTTTGCACATTTTTCCCCTCAACTTAACCGGTTCCCTAAAATACTGTTTTATTCATAAAATTATCATTAATAACTTTTAAATTCATAATACTCCATAAAAATGATTCAGACTTCAAATTTTTCTTAAAATAGCAACAAACTTTCTAAATATCCAAAATACATAATAATCGCTCAAATTTCAACTTAAATATATATTTTTCCACTTAATTAACCAAAATACAATAAAATAAATCCGAGGATGTTACATTCTTGTAATTCAATGCATGCTAAAACTGCTAAGTTCGTTTGGTTACCAAAGAAAAAGGTTCCTTCTTTTAAACAGGAAAAGGTTCCAAAGCAACAATGAAAAGATGAATATCTAACCACATGATTTACCGAAATCAAAAGTACCCAACTATAAGTGGGTACCTCACGTTTTCTTTCGTCTTATAGGTAAATCATGTGTGGTAACTTGACTCCGGCTGCTCAAAGCACATGACCGGACAGAAAGAAACTCTCACTAACTTTGTTGATAAGTTATGTGGGACGGTTCGTTTCGGAAATGATCAATTCTGTTTGTCAAAGGATATGGGAGTCCTGAGTACGACAAGATCACGATACAAAAAGTCTTCTGCGTTGACGGTCTCGGTCACAATATTGGACAACTCTGCGACAAAGGATTAGAGGTCAGTTTTAAAGCAAATCAATGCAGCTTAAGATCTGGAGAAGGGAAGGAAATCCATGCAGGGAATAGGAAAACAAATCTGTACTCGATAGACCTAGCCTCAATCAATCTGAAAAAATATGTTTGCTTATTATCCAAAGAAATATCTAAAGTTTCTTAGCTATGGCATCGCCGTCTTTCTCACTTGAATTTCAAAGAATTAACCAACCTTGCAAAAGGTGGGTTAGTCAAAGGGCTTCCAACTCTCAGATTTCAAAAAGAGCAGTTGTGTGCAGCCTGTGAAAAAGGAAAGATGGTTAGAGCGTCTCACAAGTCAAAAACTGAACACTCGTCAACGAGAGCATTGGAACTGTTTCATATGGACTTGTGTGGACCAATGCGAGTACAGAGCATAAACAAAAAGAGATATGTGTTGGGAATAGTCGATGACTACTCCAAATACACATGGGTATTTTCCTGCGTTCCAAATCTGATGCTACCGAGATAATAATCGACTTCATTCGCAAAATTCAAGTCAAGTTGCAGCTTTCAGTTCAAACCATTAGATCAGATAATGGGACAGAATTCAAGAACAAATCTCTCAAGAAGTTTCTAAATTATGTGGGAATAACTCATCGATTCTTAGCAGCTCGCACTCCACAGCAAAATGGTGTCGTTGAACGAAGAAATCGCACCCTAGTGGAATCTGCAAGAACAATGCTGGCATATTCAAACCTTCCATTATTCCTTTGAGTTGAAGTTGTAGCAACGACTTGTTTTACGCAGAACAGATCCATAATCAACAAGAGATTCGGAAAGACTACGTATGAATTAATAAACAAACGAGTACCTAATGTCAAATTTTTTCATGTCTTTGGATGCAGGTGTTTCATCTTAAACGACAAAGACAATCTGGGAAAATTTAGATAGAAAGCTGATGAAGGCATCTTTATTGGTTATTCGAAGGAGTCTGTAGTCTTCCGAGTCTACAACAAGAGGACAAAGACAGTCAATGAAAGCGTCAATGTCAAATTTGATGAAGGTGTTGTAATGGCTTCTGAACATATCAGTTCAGGACCCGATCTTAAAAAGCCGACTTCTATGAAGTCATCTGAACAGAGTGAAGAAAATAATGATTTAAATAAACGTCGAGAATTTTTATGAAGACTACTTTGAACAGCCCAAACCTAATGTTTCAAATTTAGTGCCTGACAGGATTACTGAAGATCCAGTCGTAGTCTCAGATTATTCGTACCAACCTATTTCAGAAGAAACTGGAGAGGCTTCAACGACAGACGTACATTTACATGTTGACAATGTACAACCCATTCAACCTCAAGTATCTTTTGAAACCCCATTGCCTTCTGAAAATTCAGAAACCCCGATCTTAGTTTATATACCATCAACCTCAGAAGCTAATCCCCGAACTCCTTATCTGGATTTAAACCCCAATCAAGACTAACTTCAACCTTACCTACATACATTTAAATGGAAAAGGAATCACCCAAATGAAAACATCATAGGTGATCCTTCAGCTTCAGTCAAAACCAGAAGAGCAACCATGAACGAGTGCTTATTTTCAAACTTTCCGAGTAAAATTGAGCCAAAGAATGTGAAAGAAGCTCTCTTGGATGCTGACTGGATCGTGGCTATGCAAGAAGAGCTAAATCAATTTGAAACGTTGAAAGTCTGAAGATTGGTGGAGCGACCAAAAGACAAATCCATCATCGCCACGAAGTGGATCTTCAAGAATAAGAAGGATGAACACGGTGTCATCATTCGAAACAACGCTCGCCTCATCACCAAAGGAAATAGTCAACAAGAAGGAATTCATTACGATGAAACATTTGCTCCAGTTGCTAGGATAGAAGCTATTAGGATGTTTTTGGCTTTTGCGGCTCATAAAAACTTTACTAGTTTATCAAATGGATGTAAAAACTACGTTTTTAAATGGGGAGCTGACAGACGAAGTATATACATATCAGCCCGAAGGGTTTACTGATCCTTCGAAGCCTGATCATCTATATATTTTGGATAAATTCATGTATGGCCTTAAACAAGCACCTCGTGATTGGTATGATGCACTTTCAACATATCTGTTGAAATATGGATTTAACAAAGGTGCGGTGGATACAACCCTGTTTATAAAATGTCAGGGTCCAGATATTATAGTTATTCAAATATATGTAGATGATATAATATTTGGGTATACTAATCCAGAATTTTGCAAGAAATTTGCTTTCTTATTGTTCCAGAAATTTGAAATGAGCATGATGGGAGAAATCAATTTTTTCTTAGGTTTACAAGTGAAACAACTGACTGATAGAATTTTCATTAATCAGTCCAAACATATTCAGGACATGTTAAAGAAATTTAACATGGTAAATAGTACTCCTATGAAAACTCTCATGGCTCCGGATTCCAAATCAAAACTCGATGAGGACATTTCAGGGAAACGTGTAGATGTAACTCATTATCGAGATATTGTTGGGTCATTAATGTATTTAAATGCAAGTAGACCTGATATTATGTTTGCTACATGTGTTTGTGCTAGATATCAGGAACATCCGAAAGAATCACATTTGGCGGCTGCCAAAAGAATTTTAAGATATCTAAAAGGAACACCAAACTTAGGTTTGTGGTATCCCCGGGAATCATCATTCACATTAACTGCATTTTCTGATGTTGATCACGCAGGTGATAAAATGGATAGAAAAATCACATCAGGAGCAGTCCAATTGCTAGGTGACAAACCCGTCTGCTGGTCATCCAAGAAACAACATTGTCTTTCACTGTCTACAGCCGAAGCTGAATACGTTGTCGTATCGTCGTGTTGTGGATGAAGTGCCAACTAAGAGACTACAGGTTTACACCACAAAAGATTCCAATTTACTGTGATTCTCAAAGTGCAATAGCCATAGCTTCCAATCCGGTGCAACATTCTAAAACCAAACACATCGACATCCGGCATTTTATTAAAGATCATGTAGAAAATGGTAATATAGAATTATATTTGATACCTACTGAATATCAATTAGCTGACTTGTTTAACAAAGCCTTAGATGAAAAACGTTTTAATTTTTTGATATACAAGTTGGGTATGTTAAATGAACCTAAAGCAACATGAGAAAAGTGTTGTGTTAGGCCTTAAAAGTGTTGTTATAGGCCTAATGCGACACTTTATGTAGTGCCACCTTAGCCAACGTCGCATTAGGTCTAAAGCGACACTTTCACTAGATAATGCAACACTTTTTAAAAGTGTTGTCATTATTTTATAAATGCAACACTTTTTAAATGCAACACTTTTTATATTCTAAAGCAACACTTTTTATATTCTAAAGCAACACTTTTTAATGTGTTGCCATTATTTTATATGCAACACTTTTTATACTCCAAAGCAACACTTAATAATTTATTGTTATCAACTTATAGCAACACTTTACTTATCAATTGCAACACTTATCAAATGTTGTCATTATGTAAATGCAACATCATTATCAATCTATTGCAATATTTTAATATTGTTTTAAATTACATAAATGCAATATTTTCAAGACAAAAGAAACACATTCAGTATTTTTTAAATTTAATGCAAATACAAATATTTATTTAATTGCTTCGTGATAGTTTTTCTACTTACAATTCAATTTAACAAAAATAATATCATTTCATAACAAATCGATCAAAAAGTATTTCAAGTACATAAACGTCTACAACTAAAATAAGGTTCATCAAATGTATAAGCGATACAACAAAAAAGTAAATTACAATCATGGGAATGCAAATTCAATTCCTCTTCTTGTAATTTCTTCCATACGAAATCAACGCTTATCATGCACAACTCTCCTTTTGTCGATCACTTATTGGCTTTCACAAAAAATCTGCCCAAAATAGCAATCAACTTTCCTGAAACTACATAATTTGGCAACAAACTTTCAAATTAAGACAGTTTTCGATGAAACTTTCACAACACCTTAAAAATCTTCTAAAAACAGCATATCTATAAAAATATTACACTTCCCACATTAAATTTGTATTTTTACTCGTTAAACTACAATTCTTTGCATAAAATAGCAAAAAACTTTCGTTTGACGTCAAATTTTAACGGTACTTTTGTAACAAGTCTAAAATCCTTAGGAAAGACCAAATATATAAACATATTTCATCATTCATTGATATTTCATACTTTTGGGCATTAAAGTACCAAAAGTTTGTTTAAAATAGCAATGAACTTTCATGTGATGTCGGATTTCGATGATTCTTTTTGCAACACATCCTAAATCCTTTAAAGACATCAAACTTATATAAATATTTCATCATTTATTGCTATTTCGTGATTTGGTATATTAAAGTCTCATTTATTCATTATTTGACTTTTAAAAGCCAAATATGAGACTTTTGTTAACTTCATCAATTTTGAAAACTCTATTTAAGTATTTTAACCATATTTAAAGTTTAGAATTACCTGAGAATAGAGAGTGTTACATCAGTGCTCGAATCCTTCCATAAACCAAGAATAGAAATTTGTTGAATATCCTGCAGAACCAATGTCAATCAGGTGTATTCATTAAAACAAAATTTCAGCGAGTCAATCACTAATGCTAATAAGAAAAGGAAAGGATTAATAATACATATCGAACAACAAAGGACTTTGATTATACGATCCTGTGCAATTACTTTATATAAGCTTACATCTAAAGGACTTTGAACAGAGCAGATCAAAAAAATTGAATTTGATTTTCGTTTTTTATGATGATACATGGTTTATGCTTCTTCTCATCGCCTTCCCATTTAGCTATACAACCAAGAGACTAGGTTTTCGACATCTTAAATAAGGTCCTTCACAAAGGATTGCATTTATGCTAAAGATGACTAAAGGTGATACAACCATATCATTTATGATTTAGTCCTGGCTACATGCATATGACAATATTTGAAGATCAAAGATCTCTCCAAATTAACAATGCACGTGAACTGAAAAAATGTAAGCATGCCTTGCACACAGTTTACTACATATTTGGCTAATGCTTTTCTTCTTATATAGTATTCTCTAGGTACCTTTCATTTTATAACCTCCATATCATTGATAATTTAGTCTTAATTACATCCATATAAATTAATTTAATAACCGTTTACCCAAAAACAATGCATGGAAACCCAAAAATTAAAAACATGTCTTGGTTTCGATCTAGCTACTAGCTATGCAGCATTTGTTATTCCAAGTTTATATTATATCTGTTTCAATAAGTTGGGTGTATATGCATATGAAAGAAAATATCACATCTAATCCTTGTTACTTATAAATTTTCTAGCTTATGTGTACCCGGAATCCCTTTGCATATTACATGCTTGATCAAAAAATAACATAATTAAGCAACAGGGTGGTCACTTTCCTCACCTTCCGTTCCTGTTGGTAGGTACCGACTCGCACTATTTAGCATTATTGCATATTGTTCTTCAATCAAACTGAAAGGGTTGCCTTCTTGAGCAGGGAAAGACAAAAGGGATGCCCCATTCCCTGCAAAAGCGTTGACAGCCACCATGTGAAACCAACATAACGTCATTGACATTTTTTAAATATAGTCAAATTCAGCTTGCAATTTTCTTTCCGTTTGGATTGAAATTCACATCAAAGTTCTAAGCATGCACACATGGTAGGGAGAAACATTTTGAATCAAATTTTGTTTCTTTTGTCCAAAGATTATGTGTGCTTCTGTGACAGTTTGGTTTCTACCGCCCTCCGAACCAAATTTTGTTTCTTTCAGTTTGGTTTCTACCGCCCTCCGAACCTAAACCGAAACTTTCGGTTTCTGGTTTTTGGAAACCGTTCGGTTTTTGGTTTTTCCGGGATCGGGTTTTCGGTTTGGGTTACCGGATTTTCGGTTTGCGTCCATGGTTTTTGGGTTTTGGGTTTAAAACCGGTTTAGGTTTTTGGTTCAAAATCACACAACTATAGATCAAGTAATCAACTATAAATCTTAAATAGGCATGTTTTGACTATCACAAAACCTATATCTATAAAACGTAAGTCATAAATTACTAGCCATTAACATCAAATGAAACTCACAATCTGTAAACCATAAAATCTTTATATCACAAAATGTCAAAATCTGTAAATACGTATTTACGACCTGGAGTGATGGAGGAGGCGAGGAGCCGCTGGAGTGATGCGGTGACGGCGTGATGCTGCTGAGCGAGTGAGCGGCCGGCGGCGTGTGATCGTGAGTACAAGAGGCGGTGAGTCGGTGATGGCGTGATGCTGCTGGAGGATTTTAGTCGCAGAAACAGAAAGCCCTGTGAAGTGTGAACTGTGAAGCAGATAAGAAGACTAGAAAAGGGAAAGAGGTTGAGGCGGACTGTTAAACCTAGATGGGTAGTCACGGAGAAGTTAGATGTATTTGTTTTTTATATTAATATAAATAAATATATTTAAAAAATTAAATTATATATTAAACGGTTCGGTTCCGGATTTTTCGGTTCAGTTTTAATGTGCAATCCGAAACCGAACCGTTTGAAACGGTTTTTCCGGTTTTGATTTTTCCGGGTTTTCGGTTTTCCGGTTTTTTTTTTTGTTTGTTTTTTCGGGTTTTCGGTTTTCCGGTTTGGTTTCTGCTCACCCCTACTAAATATATAAGTCTTTAACATTATAAGACTATTTTTAACTTTTTATATATATATATATACTTAAGAGTAATATGATTAAAATAAAAAAAATAAAATATATTTATTAATCCGGTTCGGTTCCGGATTTTTCGGTTTGGTTTTTAGGTACAACCCGAACCCGAACCCAAACCGTTTGTAACGGTTTTTTCGGTTTCGGTTTTTGGATTTTCCGGTTTTTTTGGTTTGGTTTTTCCGGGTTTTTCGGTTTTTTGGGTTTGCGGTTTGGTTTCTGCTCACCCCTAGCGACATAGATTGTAAATGGCTCCTATTTGTATATTTTTTATTTCAAGTCTTTTATATTATACAGTATTGCAAACGTTGATTGCAAATAACATATAGTTTTATATTATATTGTACAAGTTATTTGCTCATGTATTACATGGGATATATTTATAAAATAATATTTTTTTAAAAATACATATATTAAATTAAATTAGTATATTACAATTATAAATTCTAAATAATTAAATTTAATATTAAAACACAAATAATTTATCTAAACGATATATATAAACTATAAAATTAAAATACTTAGTATACGGATAAATAAAAATTGTATGTTTATTTAAAAGAAAGTATTTATCGTTGAAAACACTTTTTCTCGTCATTCAAAAAACATGTCATATTTTTGTGTGTATTTTTTAATCAAAATTACAAGACAAGTAAAAATATTGTAGTCAACACTTAAAAGCATGTCATATTTTTCTCATTATAAATGCAACACTTAAAATTGTTATATGTTTTTAAAAATGTGTTGCATTTTTTTCATTATAAATGCACACTCTAAAAATGTGTTGAATTTTTTCATTGTAAATGCAACACTCTAAAAATATGTTGCAATTTTTTCATTATAAATGCAACACTCAAAAAATGTGTTGCATTTTATATTGAAATATGCAACACTTTAAAAAATTGTTTCATTTTTTTAGTAAAAATAACAACACTTTCAAAAAAGTGTTGCATTAAATCATTATATGCAACACTTATTGTCAGTGTGTTACTTTAGAGTGAACTTAAATAAAAAAGCAACAATTTTTAAAAGTGTTGCATCAAAAGTGTTGCATTAGCTTCAAAATGTAGTAGAGGTTGAATCGTTAGATTTAAAAATTCAGTAGTTACAAATTATAATTTTAAATTTACATTTTTTATTTGATTTAATTTTGATGTTAATCTCATGTGAATTTAAAGTTTAAATTTTTCAGAGTTTAACAGATCTGGATTGTCATGTGCAGGGGGAGCAGAAAGATACTTTAATCTGATTCTTAAATATCTGATAAATATTTATCTGATTTTTGTAGGGGGGGGGGGGGGGCTGTCATTTTAAAATATATATACATCTGAGGGGGAGCTTAACTGTAAATATCAAGGGAGAGCAATTTATGTTTTTGTTAAAAAAAAAATTTAGTTAAAATTTTTTTACTTTGGTTTAGTTGTTGTTAAATTTTTTTTATTTGTTGTTAATTTTTTTTAGGGGTATTATTTTGTTTTGTACAAAATTTTGATTGATACTTTTTCTTAGTTGTGTTCATTTAATTTTTTTGTTTGTTGTTAGTTAATTTTTTTTGTGTGTGTATGTGATTAGTTTAGTTATAATGAAATGGGCTTAAAATAAAAACCCAAATTTTCTTTTGTGAGTGGGTCGGGTGGTAAACTATTTGAATTTAAAATTTCAACTCTAAAGTTGAAATTCAAATTTCAAATTCACTTTTTACAAATCCTCGATACTGTTCACCTTCTTCACCGACACACTGATACGGCTTTCTTAATCACGAAGCTACAATTTCTAAATCAGATTTTAGTCATTTCTGATTTTGTAAGTCCATTTCATGTTTTTCCATTTATTTGTTTAATTTTAGTTTCAATATATGAGTTTTTACTATGTGTGTGTGTGTTCGCATGTTCTGTGAATGTGTTTATGGGTTTTAGTGTGTTACTGATTACAATCTGAAATAAATGTGTGTTTGTATGCGGATTTCATTCATGAACTTGAATTTCAAATTTCAAGTCTCAGTTTCAAACACACAAACATGAATTTAAAATTTTCGGTTTTTGAGTTTTCGAGTTCATAAAAACTGAAAATTGAATTTTTTTTCGGTACGAAATTGTTGTTTCTGGACAATGTTCAGTAAACAAATATTGTTTAAAATCAACTTTCGAGTAGGACTCAACTTTTGAATAGGTAAAATAGTCCATGGATTGAAAAGTTCAAAATTATAAGTGTTTCTGGACTTGGAACATTTTTTAGGCATTTTTTCTCGATTAAAACGATTCGAGAAAACTTGAGGCTTTCATCGAGTTGACAGTTGGTTCAATCGAGAAACTTTAAATATCATCCGAGTTGAACACATCTTAATACGAGAAAGTATTTAGTGTTATTCGAGTTGGTTATCTTTCAAGACTTGGAAAATTTTTCAAGATAACCCTCAATAACAATTGTCATTCGAGTATTTCAATGCTTAAATCGAGTTTGACTTATAGTAGTTCGAGGAACTCGTCTTGACAATTCATTTTATTCGAGAAAACAACACATTCATTCGAGTTGTCTTATGTGTCATTCAAGAAAGTTTTAACTTCATTCGAGTTGGTGCATACATTCATTCAAGAAATTCTTTATTCATTCGAGTTCCATACATGTTTCAATCGAGTTGGACCATGCATCATCCGAGAAACATTATGTTTCATTCGAGTTTCATACTCACAATTTCCAAAATTTTTCTAAGTGTTGGGAATTTAATTTTTTAAGAAAAATTTCACATTTATCGAGAAATTTTTTAAATCTGTGTTTTTCTAACATTGGACTCTTAACGATTGACTTTGGAATCTTAACAATAATATTTTAATATTATTGTCTGGAATCTCAATGCTTTAAACAGAAAAACACATGTTTTTCTAATTTCTAGCAAAATGTATTATTTTTCTATTTGCAGGATTTCATTTGATTATCTGCTACTTCTAACATGTTTATTATTTCACACAGGTTTCAAATGGCATCACCAGCTCAATCCCAAAAGAGAAAAGTTTCGAAGATCAAGCTTTTAAAATCTTGAAGATATTTACTTTTTTTTAGAGTTTCTGTGTAAAGTTCCTGCTTTGAACTTTGATTGAAAATTTGCTTTCCCGTAGAAACCCAAGTACCGGGTTTGTAATGTCCCTATTTTTTTAAGTACTTGTAACTTATCAATTAAGACTCAATTTAATACAATACTAGAACTATTATTTCAGTTGCGTTCACAAATTTAAATATGAGAATGATGAAGAGAAATCCTCATGGTAGTTTTTAGAGTAAGCAAACCATGAGAAACCGATCCAAACATTTAAAAATCGGTTTTATTGAGAAAATACAAAGTTGAGGGGTGTAATGTGCAGATAGGTCAAAGTAACAAATAAAAGGGGGATAATTCTTCATGTTGATCCATCTCTCTCTCTCTCTAAACTATCGTCTCTCACTCTCTCTCTCTACCCACGGCTTCAACTCAAGAACACAAGAAATCATCAAATTAAGGTGTAAAAAGTTGGATTCAAGTGGCATTTTAGGAACTATAACAACTGCAAGCATCAAATCAAGGTAAAAATTGTTCAATATTACGAATTTTAGAGTTTTTGGTTCGGTTTTGGTGTGAACTGAATCATAGGATTGTGATCACAAATGTTAATGCATGTTATAGATTTATGTTACTATGTTAAAATCGAGTGTAAAGGATGTTACATACCAAATTTCAGAGTCAGATTCGCATGCTAAGTATGATTTTTGAATTTAGTGTGTGTTTTAGTGTGTGTGTTCATCGACTTGTTGAAAAATGGACACAAATATGGAATGTTTTGGTACATAGTGTTATGTTTTGAGTTAAAAGAGTATACATTAAGTTCATATTTGCAATTTTAGATACAGAAACATGTAAAAATGGTCAAAAGTATTTTCTGGAAAATGTTGGAAAAATATTTAAATGAACTCGGTTCGGTCCATCCGAACTCAGGCTCATCCCAATTCGGACCCATCCCAATTTGGACCAACACCCAGTTCGGACCCCTACCCAATTCGGATCCATATCGACTTCGGACCAAAGAGCCATCCAGACTTCGGACCATCCGAATTCGGATGTGGTCCGAATTCAATTCAAATTTCATTTAATTTGCAGAATTAAATTTTTAAACAATTACTGACATTAAATCACTGTTACACTGACTTGACAGATCATTGTGTTGTTATCAAACACACATTGATTCAGAGACAAATCACACTGTACAACCCACTGTGAGTTATAGATTATCATTCTAACATTTATTGTCTTTGCATTCACGTTTTACATATTCAATGGCATGTTCACATTATTCATATACATCAATTGGCACTCATGAGTGATTTGTTGTTATGATGCACACTCGTACTTGACATGTAATACACATGTAGCCAGCGTTCGTTTGAAAGTGCATCTATTTACATCATGTTTGCACTATATGATCATTACTTCACAATTTGATGCGACCTGGACTGGGGCTGACAGCAGGCCACTGTCGGGGACTGATCATCCCACTCGTTATCCTAGTCAGGTTCGGCACATCCCCAATCAACATTTGAACTGCCAACCCCATGCTTGCACTGCATGGTTTTTCACATACTATGGGGCTTTCACTGCCAGATTTCACACTATGCTTGTAAATAAATAATTGTTGAATGTATAATCTGTTATCTCACTAAGCAAATTAGCTTACTGTTGACTCGCAATGTTTACAGGCAAAGGCAAAGGTGTAGTTGGACCTTCTACTTAAGCAATTTAAATTCAATATCCCAGAGACTTTAGAAGCTATTGGTACTTGAATGTTTGTAGCTTTGGGCTGGGATTTGATACTATCAAAACAATTATGTTGATGTAATGGTTAGACTTTATCACTGTAGACATGTACTCTTATTGCTTTAGTGTGGAACTGCTGAAATATGAATTAAGCATCAATTTTAATTATCATGTTATTCATTGGGTTGTGTGTTGATCCTGGTGATTCCAATTATACTATCAAAATATGAGGACGTCACAGGTTTTCTTAACCAGGGGGCTGTAGGTGAGGAGGAACTTCAGCATGGGAATGAAGTTCAGGGAAGTCAATATGTGAGTAAGGGAGTAGAAGTGCAAGAAAGGGGTGGTGAGGGAGAAGAAAGCAGCTCAGATTCTGAACGTACTCTATCAAATATTTCTGAGGGTCCTTTTAACAACCTAACTTTTGATCAATCATGTAACGCTTGATTTTGATATAATAATGAAATTTTGTTATATTATTTAGGTTGCAAATATTAATTAAGAATGAAAATTTAATTAAGCAAATATGATTTTAAATTATATCTATGATATAATTAAAATGAGTAAAACAAAAGAGATGTAAAATACAAAAGTATAGTGGGTTAAACTACAAATATAACTAAGTTATATATATTAACTAATATAATGATCATTTAAGATCATTGATGCAAAAATACTTTCTCTCTCTACTCTCTCTCATCTCACGGCCATCCTCCAAAATTGATCAAAATTCTCATAAATTTTCCATTAATTGAAGAATCAATACAAGTGAAGGTTACAACAATCACCATTCATCATCAAACTACAAAGATTCAAGGTAATCTTTAGTTAAATTTTGAAGTTGTATGTATTTTGGTTCGGTTTATATAAAAACTGAAACCTATGATTAAAACAAGAAATTTATGTGTTGCATGTATGAAATTTTACTAGAATATGATGAATCTAAGTTAATAGAAGTCATATAAACACAAATGGTGGGTTGAATCATTCAAATAAAGAAGAAATATGTAATTTTTGAAAAGTTAGTGTTCTTGACAAAAATAGTATAATTTGGATGATCTTGCTATTTTTATGATGTTTTTGATGGGGAAAATGATATAAAATCAACCTAATAATGATAATATAACATTATCTTAAGTTGCATGTTAATAGAAATAACTTGTTATAAATTTTATGAAAAATCCGTATGCATAAAGTTAAGAAAATGAAGAACAAAATCTGGGAAATTATGAATGTGTGGGATCCGAATTCGGCTGAGTCCGAATTCGGATAAGAAGCACCAATTCGGATCCCTTTTGTCTCGGACCCTATGATTCGGTTGTAATACTCATTTTCGGATCCCATTTCATACCTAATTCGGATCACTCATTTTTGGTTCAGCGCGGTCCGAATCCGGCTGGCCCATTTCGGTTATGTCCGAATCCGGGTGTTTGGTCCGGGTTGGTCCGAATCCGGATGACCAATCCGGATGGTCCGAAATTAAAGGATCCGAATCCGAGCCATTGATTTTAATATTTTAACATCACAAATAAATATTATTTTATAAATACAAGAACCATGAATAAATGATATTAGTGATTTAAAGATTGATAAAGCAACATGAATATATATATATATATATATATATATATATTTATATATATATACATATCTTTGAGAATTCAAAGAAACAAAGAAAAGGAACTAACAGATATTAATGAGTTATCCGTAATCAGATCAGATAAGATAATGATTTAAAAACTTAAAGCTAATAATACGATATGATAAATTCTGGTCAGGTTCAGTTAAATCCTGAACACAGAGTTAAAGATACTGAAAGTGGGTCACTGATTAGAAAAGAAAAGCCAGAGATCAGATAGATCAAGATTAAAGATAAATCCTGGGATAACTCAGGTGCTGGATTATAAATCTGCTTGAAACGACCAAGAAACTATGAGTTATAGATATTCAGTTTTTGCATGCTAGACTTCCGATTGAGATATATTGTTGATGATAGATTATTTGACATTCATGAATGCTCAGCTGGATTGTGACCTGTGCACACCATGGTTCGGTGATGCCCTGTGGATCATGATGGCTATTTGACTTATCACTTCGCATGACATTGTATTTATAATTCAGTTCAGATATTGCTATGAGTTTATTGCTATCATGACCTTGATGACTTATGCTTTCATTATTACTCGCATCTTTGACATATTGATTCAGCTTAGCATGATTAGCCTTGTCGGTCTATTGTTCTAGACCATGCTACTTCACCAGTTCTATTGAACTTGGTATAGACACTCCGATGTTCCCCCATGAAGACCGCTGGTAGCTAGCCCAGCATAAGTGGATAGCTTCCACTAAAAGCGTGAGCGTGGGCTGAACATCATCCAATTCTATGAATTCTATGTCTCAATCATGAGTGGCTGTAGCGGCAGTCCAGACATATCACGCTTTGACCCATGATCCGCTTGATTAATGCATGTGAATCTGAAAATCTATATTCTCACTAAGCTTTGCTTACAGTTGCTATTTGACCTTTTTACAGGAAAAGATAAAGGAAAGTCACCTGCTGGACCTAGTTCTTAGGTCTTACAAGATCAAGATTGAAGTTTTCTATAGACCACTACTCAACAAACCCTTCGGTACTGATTGGCAGATGATAATTATGGTGGTCTGGGTAGACTTGATTTGATTGTATGATGACATGAATTAGATTAGTCTCGTACCCTTTATAAGTTTAATTTGAAAATTGTAATCTGAACTAAAATTATATTAAACTTATCCTAATGTTTGTACTTGTAATCTGAAATTCCGCAACTTAAATTACTCTATCTTAGTTATGATTGATATCGTGTTGCATAATGTGGGACCTAGACTCTGAGGACTGCCCTGTAAGGGGAGGTCTTCACAGGATGGTATCAGAGCCCATAGTTTGAGTGAATCAAGTATTACGAGAGTAATACTTGGTCTCAAACTGAAGCAATCCATATGTATCAATCATTTAGGTGGTTTGAACTGAGATAGGATGTACAGACTGTTAGGATGGGAAAAAGGGTACATAGATCTAAGTCTATAAACTGATAGTTAAATGATTTTAATTTTCAGTAAAGATGTCAGGATCAGGTGATATTCCTAACAACATGACCCCGCAACAAATGTTTGAAATGATGCAACAACTATTAGCCCAACATACTGAACAACAAAATAAGAATATGCAAGAACAGCTTCAGGCTAGAGATGAGGCCGAAGCAAAAAGACGCGCTGACAAAAGGAATAAAAGAAAAGATAAACAAATCCAGAATGATGAATCTGATTGTGATAACTCTACCCCGAATGTCCAAATTGAGCAGCCGAAAGGCTGTAAGTTCAAGGATTTTAAAGCAAGCGGTGCCCTTAACTTAGAGGGTACAGTCAATCCAATTCAGGCGATGGATTGGATCAGTCACACTGAAGAAATCTTCAGAATCTCCGATTGCTTGGAGTCAAAGAAAGTGAGTTATGCATCTGCTCTGTTCGTGGGTGCTGCCCGTGCCTGGTGGAAGACCCAGAGAAGTATATATGGCGAGGAGGTCATCCAGACTCTAGAATGGGACCAGTTTCTTGAAATGTTCAACGCGAAGTATTGTCCTGCTGATCAACAAGACAAGATGGAGGTTCAACTGATGCAGTTAACCCAAGGCACCAAGACTGTAGACGAGTACGAGCACGAATTCTCACGGCTTTGTGGATATTCTTCCTATCAAGTAGCTACTGAAGAAAGAAAGCTGAACCGATTTCGTGGAGGACTTAACCCGAGATATCGACACCCAATGAGCGCGATAAAGTTTAATTCTTATCTTGAAATGGTTGAAGCGGCAAGGCAGATTGAGAGGGGATATTTAGAGTACGGCGATCAACTCTACGCTCCATCAACGAACCCGACTTGTCCATCTCCTCCAAAGAAGCAAAGATTCGGCAGATTCTTCAAGCCAAATAAATCTCAGACTCAGCAGCCCCAGCAGTCTCAACAGTACAGCTCGCCACAAAAAGCTCAAGCTTACTCGCTTACAAATGAACCACGATTCTGCAAGAGATGCAGAAAATCGCATATGTGATTGTGTAATCCAGACGACGTCACGTGTTATGTGTGTAGCAGGATCGGTCATAGTAGAGAAGAGTGCCCCCAGCGAGGTCTTGGTTGTGCTAAATGCGAAAAGCGTGAACATTTCATGTATCAGTGCCACAGTGGACAACGAGGTCAATCACAGTCATCAGCTGGAGGTTCTACAATGAAAAGCTCAGCCGCAACTCCAACTGTTAGGACCCGTGCCTTCCAAATAACGGCGGAGGAAGCGAAAGAAACCCCGGATGTGGTTACCGGTACGTTTTTACTAAATTCAATACCTGCGCGTGTGTTATTCGATTCCGGTGCAAGCCGTTCATACATCTCGACTACTTTTGCGCAAAGATTATCTAAGTTTCCTTCGAAGCTTCCTGTTATACTTGATATAGAGACAGCCAGTAACAATTACGTTATGGCTGATTCTGTTTACCGAAATTGCACATTACTTGTCAATCACGTTGTGTTTAACCTCGACCTTATCCTGATTCCGTTAAAAGAGTTCGACGTCATCATCGGTATGGATTGGTTAACAAACAACGAGGCTACAATCGTCTGCAACCGCCGAATCATCTGAATCAAGACTTCAGACGGTCGAGTGTTAGAGATCAAAGGCGACAAGCGTAAAGGTGCTCATTGTTTTATATCGGTTGAGAAAGCGCGTAAGTATCTTTCAAAGGGTCACGAATCTTATCTTTGTTATGTCTCGTCTGAGTCTACCTCGGAATCCAACAAGAAATTTGTATCTAATATTCCGATCGTCTATGAGTTCCCAGACGTATTCCCTGATGACATTTCTGGAGTGCCACCGGAACGACAAGTTGAATTCGGGATTGACTTAGTTCCTGGTGCGGCTCCCATCGCTAAAGCCCCATACAGACTTGCTCCTGTAGAAATGCAGGAAATGTCAAAGCAACTGCAAGTTCTGTTAGAGAAGGGATTTATCCGACCGAGTTCATCTCCGTAGGGTGCACCTGTCTTGTTCGTAAAGAAGAAAGACGGAACTCTCCGAATGTGCATCGACTATCGTGAATTGAACAAAGTCACAATCAAGAATAAATATCCTCTGCCCAGAATCGATGATCTATTTGATCAGCTACAAGGAGCCAGCTACTTCTCAAAAATCGATCTTCGTTCTGGGTATCATCAGCTGAAAGTTAAAGATGAGGATATTCCAAAGACAGCCTTCCGAAAAAGATATGGTCATTACGAGTTTCTCGTAATGCCTTTCGGTTTAACGAATGCACCAGCGACGTTCATGGATCTCATGAATCGCGTGTGCAGACCAATGCTGGATAAGTCAGTTATCGTATTCATAGACGATATTCTGATTTACTCCAAAACGGAGGCTGATCATGTTCTTCATCTACGTCAATTGCTAGAGTTATTGAGAAATGAAAGACTCTATGCAAAATTCTTAAAGTGCGAGTTTTGGCTCAGACAGGTAAAAATCTTACATAGTCTCGAGTAATTTCTTAAAGCGTTCGTTGTTTCAAAACTTGAATTCTACTTTGATTTCTTTATAGATTCAATTCCTTGGCCATGTTGTATCTGGCGAAGGCATCTCCGTTGATCCATCCAAAGTCGAGGCCGTTCAAAAATGGCAAACGCCTCGCAATGCCTCCGAAATCAGAAGTTTCCTTGGATTGGCCGGTTACCATCGGCGATTCATTAAGGACTTCTCAAAGATTGTTGTGCCACTTACGATGCTAACACGAAAGAATACACCTTTCGTATGGGCCGATAAACAGCAAGAGGCATTCGACATTCTGAAACAGAAGCTTATTCAAGCGCCGATCCTAGCCTTACCAGAGGGCAATGATGACTTCTCGTTTATAGCGATGCATCTGGTACAGGTTTAGGTTGTGTCCTCATGCAAAGGGGAAAGGTCATTGCCTACGCTTCAAGGCAGTTGAAGGATTACGAGAAAAGTGCACCAACTCATGATCTTGAGTTGGCTGCTGTTACCTTTGCATTGAAAATTTGGCGGCATTATCTTTATGGGACTCGGTGTCAGCTTTACACCGACCATAAAAGCCTTAAACATCTGTTTACTCAAAAGGATCTGAACATGAAACAGCGTCGGTCCTTGGAGCTTATCAAGGACTATGATTGCGAGATCCTATATCATCCCGGCAAAGCCAATGTGGTCGCGGATGCATTGAGTAGAAAAGTCTATCCGGAAAAGTGTTGCTATGCCCTGACTCCAATTGTATTCTCTTCTGATCTCATTGAAAATATTAAATCTGCTCAAGCTGAAGCATTGAAAGAAGAGAACATCTGTTATGAAAATCTCAAAGGGGAACTTCAATTTCTATCTATGAATCATTTGGGACTTCAATGTCTCAAGGGAAACCGAATCTGGATTCCTAAATATGGTTCTATCCGCAACACTCTTTTATCTGAAGCCCATCAGTCCAAGTTATCCATTCATCCTGGCAGCTCAAAGATGTATTTCGATCTTAAAGCTGATTATTGGTGGCCAGGAATGAAGGAAGACATCGGTCAATTCGTTGAAAGCTGCATAGTATGTCAAATGGTTAAGGCAGAACACCAGAAGCCCTTCGGGGATATGCAACCACTGCCAGTTCCTGAGTGGAAGTGGGAGCATATAACCATGGACTTTGTCACGAAATTGCCAAAGACCAAGAGACAACACGACTCCATCTGGGTAGTCGTGGATCGATTAACGAAGTCAGCACATTTCATACCGATGAAAGAGACATACTCTCTTGATAGATTGGCACCGATGTACATCACCGAAGTTATTTCACGTCACGGTGTGCCAAAATCTATCGTCTCTGATCGTGATAGTCGTTTCACTTCGAGATTTTGGAAAGCACTGCAAGACGGGATGGGTACTCGAATCTCAATGAGTACAGCTTATCACCCTAATGCAGATGGCCAAAGTGAACGCACTATCCTAACTCTGGAAGATATGCTCCGTGCCTGCATTCTTGATCTGGGTGGTAACTGGGATGACCATTTACCTTTGGTTGAATTCTCATACAACAACAGTTATCATTCCACGATTAAGATGGCTCCTTTTGAAGCTTTATACGGACGAAAGTGCAGAACTCCCACCTGTTGGCGCGAAACAGGTGAATCACCTTTAGCAGGTCCGGCACTTCTACAGTTGACTCATGATAAGATTCAACTTGTCAGAAGGAACATCCTAGAAGCTCAAAGCAGGCAAAAGTCGTATTACGATAATCGTCACAGATCGATCAGTTTCGCAGTTAACGATTGGGTGATGCTGAAAGTATCTCCAATGAAGAATGTGGTCCGGTTCATAAAGAGGAACAAGCTAGCTCCGAGATTCATCGGCCCGTTCAAGATTGTTGAAAAGATAGGAAATCAATCTTATCGTCTTGAACTGCCAACTGACTTAGCTGGAATACATCCTGTATTCCATGTTAGTCATCTACGAAAGAGTCTAGCTGATGAAAGAGAGGTACAGATACCACACGTTAATGTGCAAATTGATGAGAAGCTTCGAGTGGTTGAAGAGCCAGAATGTATTCTGGACTCGAAGACCAAAAAGCTTCGTAATAAAGAGATACAGATGGTGCTCGTCCAGTGGAAACACCACAAGGGTTCGCATCAGTCTTGGGAATCAAAAGATGTTATGAAAGCTACGTATCCCAGTCTGTTCGAACATAGCTAACTTCGGGGACGAAGTTTGTGCGTGGTGGAGCCCGTTCTGTAACAACCTAACTTTTGATCAATCATGTAACGCTTGATTTTGATATAATAATGTAATTTTGTTATTTTATTTAGGTTGCAAATATTAATTAAGAATGAAAATTTAATTAAGCAAATATGATTTTAAATTATATCTATGATATAATTAAAATGAGTAAAACAAAAGAGATGTAAAATACAAAAGTATAGTGGGTTAAACTACAAATATAACTAAGTTACATATATTAACTAATATAATGATCATTTAAGATCATTGATGCAAAAATACTTTCTCTCTCTACTCTCTCTCATCTCACGGCCATCCTCCAAAATTGATCAAAATTCTCATAAATTTTCCATTAATTGAAGAATCAATACAAGTGAAGGTTACAACAATCACCATTCATCATCAAACTACAAAGATTCAAGGTAATCTTTAGTTATATTTTGAAGTTGTATGTATTTTGGTTCGGTTTATATAAAAACCGAAACCTATGATTAAAACAAGAAATTTATGTGTTGCATGTATGAAATTTTACTAGAATATGATGAATCTAAGTTAATAGAAGTCATATAAACACAAATGGTGGGTTGAATCATTCAAATAAAGAAGAAATATGTAATTTTTGAAAAGTTAGTGTTCTTGACAAAAATAGTATAATTTGGATGATCTTGCTATTTTTATGATGTTTTTGATGGGGAAAATGATATAAAATCAACCTAATAATGATAATATAACATTATCTTAAGTTGCATGTTAATAGAAATAACTTGTTATAAATTTTATGAAAAATCCGTATGCATAAAGTTAAGAAAATGAAGAACAAAATCTGGAAATTATGAATGTGTGGGATCCGAATTCGGCTGAGTCCGAATTCGGATAAGAAGCACCAATTCGGATCCCTTTTGTCTCGGACCCTATGATTCGGTTGTAATACTCATTTTCGGATCCCATTTCATACCTAATTCGGATCACTCATTTTTTGTTCAGCCCGGTCCGAATCCGGCTGACCCATTTCGGTTATGTCCGAATCCGGGTGTTTGGTCCGGGTTGGTCCGAATCCGGATGGTCCGAAATTAAAGGATCCGAATCCGAGCCATTGATTTTAATATTTTAACATCACAAATAAATATTATTTTATAAATACAAGAACCATGAATAAATGATATTAGTGATTTAAAGATTGATAAAGCAACATGAATATATATATATATATATATATATATATATATATATATATATATATATATATATATATATATATATATATTTATATATATATATATACATATCTTTGAGAATTCAAAGAAACAAAGAAAAGGAACTAACATATATTAATGAGTTATCCGTAATCAGATCAGATAAGATAATGATTTAAAAACTTAAAGCTAATGATACGATATGATAAATTCTGGTCAGGTTCAGTTAAATCCTGAACACAGAGTTAAAGATACTGAAAGTGGGTCACTGATTAGAAAAGAAAAGCCAGAGATCAGATAGATCAAGATTAAAGATAAATCCTGGGATAACTCAGGTGCTGGATTATAAATCTGCTTGAAACGACCAAGAAACTGTGAGTTATAGATATTCAGTTTTTGCATGCTAGACTTCCGATTGAGATATATTGTTGATGATAGATTATTTGACATTCATGAATGCTCAGCTGGATTGTGACCTGTGCACACCATGGTTCGGTGATGCCCTGTGGATCATGATGGCTATTTGACTTATCACTTCGCATGACATTGTATTTATAATTCAGTTCAGATATTGCTATGAGTTTATTGCTATCATGACCTTGATGACTTATGCTTTCATTATTACTCGCATCTTTGACATATTGATTCAGCTTAGCATGATTAGCCTTGTCGGTCTATTGTTCTAGACCATGCTACTTCGCCAGTTCTATTGAACTTGGTATAGACACTCCGATGTTCCCCCATGAAGACCGCTGGTAGCTAGCCCAGCATAAGTGGATAGCTTCCACTAAAAGCGTGAGCGTGGGCTGAACATCATCCAATTCTATGAATTCTATGTCTCAATCATGAGTGGCTGTAGCGGCAGTCCAGACATATCACGCTTTGACCCATGATCCGCTTGATTAATGCATGTGAATCTGAAAATCTATATTCTCACTAAGCTTTGCTTACAGTTGCTATTTGACCTTTTTACAGGAAAAGATAAAGGAAAGTCACCTGCTGGACCTAGTTCTTAGGTCTTACAAGATCAAGATTGAAGTTTTCTATAGACCACTACTCAACAAACCCTTCGGTACTGATTGGCAGATGATAATTATGGTGGTCTGGGTAGACTTGATTTGATTGTATGATGACATGAATTAGATTAGTCTCGTACCCTTTATAAGTTTAATTTGAAAATTGTAATCTGAACTAAAATTATATTAAACTTATCCTAATGTTTGTACTTGTAATCTGAAATTCCGCAACTTAAATTACTCTATCTTAGTTATGATTGATATCGTGTTGCATAATGTGGGACCTAGACTCTGAGGACTGCCCTGTAAGGGAGGTCTTCACAGTGCTGCAGAAGGAAATGATGATGATGATGATGATGAGGGAGGTAATGATCCTAATGAGGGAGGTACAGGATTGATATTGTTGAGATAACTAGACAGAGTGTGAGGGAGGTTCCTAGGCCAGACAGTCGGGATCAAACCACATCTGCTGTTAGCTCCCAACTGGGAGTTAGCATTGAATTAGTCAGCATCCCACTGACATCTGCACATCCCACTAGCCACTCAGTCTCCTCCCAACAGGAAATTGTTTCACTTTCTCACCGGGATGATACACATATTCTATCTGAAAATCCTTTGGATTTTATGGATATTGAACAAAGTACACATCTTCCCGGGTGTACGACTTCAATTGTTGCACAGAGTATAGAACTCATACATGATAGGACACTCGAGTCCGCTTCATTTGTTGAAGTTAGTGCAGCTAAACTTCGTGTCACTGCCGGAATAACCTTAGTCACGAAAGCATTTGTTGCTCCGTCACTTGAAGAGGTTGGAAGTACAATCGAAGCTACATCTTGTCCAACTTTAAATACTGGCCACACAGACGTTCTTTTCACAAGTTCGACTGTTGTGACAACTGGAAGTCTTCGTGACCCAGTAGTTAGCCTTACCCCATTTGTTACGGAAACAAAGCTAGATGAAGCATTGAATGCGGCAGTTGCAGGCGTTAATTCTCATATGACAAGCCAATTAGCTGAAGTAATGAATCAGATGACGAACATTCATAAACTGCTAGAAGGCAAGAACGTCGCAGAAGAAGCAATGAAGCAAAAAGATCCACATCAAGCTATTACATAGCTAAGAGAGTTTGTTTATGAACAATTTGATGAAATGCGTGAAAGAATGATGGGTTTGGAGAGCACTGTTATCACAGCCTTATGCAACTTATCTGAAAGAGTTTCTGCCGTTGAACAAACTTGTAAGGCTCAAGCTTCTGCTCTGAAGCAATAGCATGATGAGCACGATGACGACTCCGATGATGCTCCTCATGAGGGGGAGAAGAGGAGGAAGCTTGATGAGCCAGGCACTGGACTGTTGATGATTACATATCCCGAGAAAGAGACCAAAACTCAAGAGAAAGGAGAAGCTGAAAGCTCCAAGGATAAACTTGTTAATACTCAAGGTGGGAAGGAATTTATGAAGATGTTCATGTTCCATTGAGCATTCAATCAGAGTTCTACAATTTTGATGAATATGATGACTCGGACGATGAAGTTCATGAACAGATCCCAATGATTGAGGAAGTAGAGAAAGAGGTGGAGATTGAGGTGTCTGAAGATGATGATGTAATTGAATTGGCTGATATTGTTGTGAGAGTAGAAAGGATTGAAGAAGAAGAAGTATTAGTTCAAGAGATTTTAAAAGATGATATACCTATACCGACGGTTGAAAAGCTTGAGGTTATGGTAAATGTTAAAGAAGAAGTGATTGAACCATTTCATGTGGAGAGTGTTATTCCACCAGCAGTTACAGAACTGAACGAAGTGGAGATAATGGACCGGTTTTTCAATGAATATGTCTTAGCTGATGAATCGCAAAGACAACATCAATTGATATTTGAAGCTCAAAAGATTGTTCAAAGAGAGATCAATGACATTTTGGTTATACTTAATAAAGAAGAGATTAGCAAAAAGAAGAAAAAGGGATTAGAGCTTTCATCTAAGAAATCTGCAGAATATACAAGAAAGAGGAACAAGTTGCCATACCTTGAAGATTACTTGGAAAAGAAAATTTTCTGCAAAAGACAAGCCCCGTGTACATTCTTGAAGCTTCTTAGAGTTCTGGAGCCTAACAGACCACATTTAGCCAACTATGCAAGTTTCCTACAGATAAAGCTCAGCATGTTGATAAAGTCAGAAGTGAATATAGGATTGTTGATCTGGTCAAAATAGAAAAGGGTCGTTTTGTGAAGATTTTTTATCCTACTTTCACTGTGACAAGATCATATGGAAACACGTATAAGTTTACTGAAGCTGACATGTTCTGGATGCATCTAATTGATATTGAAGATTTGTTTGATGAACTGTGTCGCAACAAAATGAATGAACACTAAAGGTTTGCACTTTGCACTGAAGAGACTCTTTCACTTTATGCACATTAAACTGGTGCTTATGTCTGTGCAAGACTTACAAATCGGAGTTGAAAGGGGAATGAGGAAGATTAATGTTACTCCTCGAATAGAGTTATCAAGTTTGCTGGTGAGTTGAAAGAATATCAAGTGATCATGGTGAAGCGTCCTTCAGTCATGTATAAAGATAAAGATCGAAAGCTGAGGGCTATGAGAAGCATCGAACTGAACAAATTTTGTGATGGAACTCTTCAGAAAGTAATGAGTGGGCTGAAAGGAAAGTTAACGGCTGATCAGAAGAGAAAGACAAAGAGAGGAGCTTTGAGTGCTTATGATAAAAAGCTCATGGTTGAGTTTATATCAAAGATCAAATGGAGATTGTCAAACTGAAAGAGCGTCAGGAGGTTTGAAATGAAATTAGGGCTTTCAAAGTGAATACTGAGTTTATTTCATCAAAAGGGGAGATTGTTATATACATTTTATGATTGATGAAATAAATAAGTCCAGGGGTGTTCTTGTAAATATAGTATATTTGTAATTTTGTATAAAATAGAATTTTGACTTGTGTAAATGTCAACAACTGACATTCTGAATTCTGTAATCGCACGGAAAGCTAGGTTTTGGAATAGGGCTACAGTGCTGTCGAGTCTTTAAACCTCATTTGTAAACCATTTGGATCTAAGAAATCATTCGGTTAGTTGTTAATCGTTGTTCTTAATTGTTTCTTTATAATTGTTGATTGAATATACAAGAATTACAAGTCATTTGAGAAACATCAAGTTTTAGTCGAGTTTCATCCTCAAATTTTCTGAAATTTCTCTAAGTGTTGATGAATTTTAATTTTTCAGAAAAATTTCACATTTTTCAAGAAATTTTTAAAATTTGCGTTTTTCAAACATTGGACTCTTAGATTGACTTTGGAATCCTAAAAATAATATTTTAATATTATTGTCTGGAATCCCGATGCTTTAAAAGGCAAGAATGTAGCTGAAGAAGCAATGAAACAAAAAGATCCAAATCAAGTTATTGAAGAGCTCAGGGAGTTTGTATATGATCAGTTTGATGAGATGTGTGAACGTATGATTGGATTGGAGAGCACGGTTATAACAGCGTTAGGAAACATGTCTGAGAGGATATCGGCTGTCGAGCAAACATGTAAAGCTCAATCTTCTGCTCCGAAGCGTAAGCATGATGAGCACGATGAAGACTCCGATGATGCTCCTCATGAGGGGGAGAAGAGGAGGAAGCTTGATGAGCAAGGCACTGGACTGTTAATGATAACATATCCTGAGAAAGAAACAGAAGCTCAAGAAAGGGTGAAGCTGGAAGCTCCAAAGAAAAAACTGTTGATGCTCAAACCAGGCTGGAATTGATTCTTTATGAAGATGTTCCAGTTCCTTTGAGTATTCATTTAGAGATTTACAATTTTGATGAGTATGATGATTCTGACGATGAAGTTCAAGAACAGACTCCAATGATTGAGGAAGTAGAGAAAGATGTAGAGATTGATTTGTCTGAAGACGATGATGTGATTGAGTTAACAGATTTAGCTGTAAGAGTAGAAAGAATTGAAGAAGAAGAAGTTTTAGTTCAAGAGATTTTGAAAGATGATATACCTACACCGACGGTTGAAAAGTCTGAGGTTATGGTCAATGTTAAAGAATAAGTAATGGAACCTTTTCTTGTAGAGATTTTTATGCCACAAGTTGTTGCAGAGTTGAACGAAGTCGAGATAATGGACAGGTTCTTCAATGAATACATCTTAGCTGACGAATCACAAAGACAACATCAGTTGAGATTTGAAGCTCAGCAGATTATCCAAAGAGAGATCAATGATATTTTGATTCTGCTTAATGAAGAAGAGATTAGTAAGAAGAAGAAAAAGGGGTTGGAGCTGTCGTCTAAGAAATCTGCAGAGTATACCAGAAAGAGGAATAAGTTACCATATCTTGAGGATTATTTGAAGAAGAAAATTTTTTGTAAGAAGCAAGCTTCGTGTACATTTTTGAAGCTACTTAGAGTTCTGGAGCCTAACAGGCCACACTTAGCAAATTATGCAAGTTTCTTACAGAATAAAGCTCAGCATGTGGATAAAGTCATAAGTGAATTTAGGATCGTTGATGTGGTCAAAATTGAAAAAGATCGTTTTGTTAAGATCTTCTATCCTACTTTCACTGTGACAAGATCAGATGGAAACACGTATAAGTTTACTGAAGCTGATATGTTCTGGATGCATCTAATTGATATTGAAGATTTATTCGATGAATTGTGTCGTAAGAGGAATGAACATTGTAGGTTTGCACTGAAGACACTTTTTCACTTCATGCACATGAAACTAGTGCTTATGTCTGTCCAGACCTACAGATCGGTGTTGAAAGGGGAATGAGAAAGATAAATGTTACTCCGCCGAATCGGGTTATCAAGTTTGCTGGAGAGTTGAAAGAATATCAAGTCATTATGGTAAGGCATCTTGCTATTATGTATAAAGACAAAGATAGAAAGCTGAGAGCTATGCGTAGCATTGAACTGAACAAATTTTGTGATGGAACGCTTCAGAAGGTGATGAGTGGTCAGAAAGGAAAGTTGGCAGCCGATAAGAAGAGAAAGACGAAGAGGGGAGCATTGAGTGCATATGATAAAAAGCTCATGGTTGAATTTATATCGAAGATAAATTGGAGGCTGTCTAACCGAAAGAGCGTCGGACGTTTTGAGATGAAGTTGGGGCTATCAAAGTGAAGACTGAGTTTATTTCATCAAAGGGGGAGAATGTTAGATCCAATTTGTAATTGATGAAATAAATAAGGCTAGGGATGATATTGTAAATATAGTATAGTTGTATTTTCATATAAATAGAAAATAATATTTTGTAAATGTCAATAGTTCTGACATTCTGTTTTTGTCAATTTGCACGGAAAGCTGTAAAGGAGAATTAGGGCTACAGTGAAGTTCAACATTCCTCTCATCGTTGTAAATCATCTTGGCAATTATAAATCATTCGGTTAGTCTTTAATTGTGTTCTTAATTGCTTTATGATGATTGTTTGATTGATATAACTGGAATTACAATACTTGCCACTGCTTTCCCCAGCTTTCTCATACTTGTCATACTTGTCACGCTTCTCATACTTCCATGACCCAGTTTTATATCGAAGCTTGTTGTTCGTTGGCTTATGATAAAACTTCTTCTAGAATGCTTTGGTCAGTAAAGCCATTTACTTTTTCATCTCTTCAATATCAGAATCTTTTGACATGTGCTTGTACTTCTTTTCAGCTAGAAGTGCCAAAGGAACAACTGTTGCTTTCTCTACTTGTTTCTTGTCAGACATTTTTCTCAGAACAACCTCTTGATAATTGTTCAGGTTTTCAAAGACCATATGTATGTCGATTCCGTATATGTTTTTGGTCTGTTGAATTATCATGGAGTATTTTTCCCATTCAGGATTCAACACATTCAGAAACTTGCCAATTATGTCTAAGTTTGATTTTAAGACTCCATTCCGCTTAATTTCACTGACCAAGTTGAAAAACCTATAGTAGGTATTTTCTAAGAGTTCCTCTTCTCTAGCCCTGAAGTTCTCAAATGTCATCAGACTATTTCTCGCTCTGATCGTTGTTGTTTTGTCTGATCCTCTCATCAGTTTGCATACCTCATCCCAAATGGATTTGGCAGTTTTGTTATTTGTTACACTGATGTATATGTCTTTTGGAATAAAAAGTAACAAAAATTTCCTTGCTGTCTTATCTCCTAGTTTTCTTTTCTTCTGAGCATCATTCAAGTTTACATCAGTAACCTCTTGAACCCTTTCTGGAACTGGAGGGTGGCAGAATTGTTATGAAAAACTGGGATGGACCTTCTGTCAGTGACTTAAGCATCTCATCTGCTAAATCCTGAAAAGTGATAAACTCCGAAATCTCACTTTCCATTGAACATATTCACCTCTGTATAGGATTGGAGGTTTGGTTTATGAACCGATTGCTAGTGCGTCTTTGGACATCTTGATTGATTGATTTTGACCTTCCAAGACCTTGTATGGAAACTTGAGTGAATTTCGAGTGAAACAGTATGAATCTCGAATGCTATAGACTGAATCTCGAATGACACTGGATGATACTCGAATGAGTGTGGAATGAATTTCGAAGGGAAATGAGCAAATCTTGAATGACTCAGAGTGACTCAGAGTAAAATTCAAGTAGAATAGAGTAAAACTCGAATTACTTGCAGTGAATCTCGAACTCCAAAACATGAATTTCGAATGACACAGATTCAATTTCGAACCCTTCTGATTGAATTTCGATCACTTTGAATGAAACTCGAAGTCACTTGACAAAAACTCGAGGACTTTTAAGTAAAATTCGAAGAACACAGTGTGAAATTCAAAGGATACTTAATGAAATTCGATGAACTTGATTTAAAACAACACAGATTGAATTTCGAATGAAGTTATTAGAATTTCAAACATTATGGACTCAATTTCGAATCACTAAGGATGAATTTCGAGCTTTGAAACACAAATTTTGAATATCAAAGCAAATACATTATATTTCGAAATTCAACCGTTTTTTATGTTTTCAAGTCCAAATTAACTGATTTTTGCCAGAAATGCACGGATTGACCTAGAAATTGGAACATAGACTCGGTTTTATACCAGAAACACTTTTAATGAACGCACTTTGGCCAATTATTGATCAAAATGCCAAAATTTCCCGAAAGACTTCAAGAACACTCACTTTTTCGAAAAGTCAGAAATTCTCCAATTAAATCTTGTATGTTTGGAGATTGAATTCGAGGCTTATATCAATGAAATCGTCTTAAAAAACATGAGACTCGATTATCAAATCAGACTCAAACACTCTAAGAATCAAAATCCAAATGAGAAAATCAGATTTCGACTATTTCGCAAAAAAAGAAGAAAATTTAGAATCATACACTCAATTTTAATCCATACTAGGCTTTGATACTAATTTATAATATCGAAACCAATATGTAATTAAGTTGTAATCAACACAATATGATTTGCACAACTAGCCGAATGATTATATTTCTATGAACAGAGAGAATTGCAATTCAATTACAATGGAAATTCTTCCAGTACTGTTACATAGAAAACCCTATTTATAAAGAGTATCAACTATTACAATATTACAAGATAAGTCCCTAGACTTTAAATCAATGAACAAAAATACGATCCCAACACTTGCTACATAACCTGATAATCGTATTGGTTGTTGACACAAAAACAAATACGAAAATCAATGTTATTAATGATAAAAATAATAAAAGTTACTATATTTAGTAATTTATGCAACGGAAAATAGCATTATATAATATGAATGTTACAGATTAAGGAGGTGGCATGCATACAATGCTTTTGAATTGTGGGTGGCCTTGTCAATAGGCTTGGCAAAAAAAGTCATCCCCGACGGGGAACCCGTAAATCGACCCCGATTTGACCAGGGAATCCCCGATTTAAAATAGTGGGGATGACAGACACGTAAACCCCCCCCCCCCCCCGGACCCGACCCCGACCCCGGTTATAAGTTTTAATATAGATTATTATATATATTTAACTTTACAATGTAAATTATTCATTACATTTTATGTAATATATTAAATATCATTGTATATGACTTTTCTATAGTTTAAAATACTATTGTTTTTTTCATTTTATTGATTTTATAAATTATTTGCATACATTTTTTTGTTTTAGTTTCATTATAAATTATACGTTATATATGTAAATAACTTAAATATGTTTGGATTAATTTGTTTTAAAGTTTATTTACATATATTTTTCTACTAAATTATTATTTACAGTTTAAACTAAGATAATTTTTAGATACTTGAAAAACTCGATTTCCCGATGGAATTCCCGATCCCTAATTGGGACGGAGATGGAGATAGAAACTCGATTCCGACGGGAATTGGGTTAAGAATGAAGGAGATGATTAAGAAGCGGTAATGAAAATGAGAAGTAGTTCCCGGCCGGCCTCATTGGGGCCAGTTTCGTGCTTCAAATCTTCAATGCATGATTGATTGATTGATTACGCCATTTATAATAAATCTTCCATTTACAAAGTCCAAACCTTGTTTCTTTTTTCTTTTCTTAAACAACTAACCACTCACACTCTCTTTCTTCCGTTCTTACAAACCTTTTTCTTTTCTTCTCAAGACAGCAATCCCTTTTTTCAATTTTCTGCGATCCATCGTTGCATCCACCGCCAGTTTTCTTCCATTTTAGGCAAAATGTCTTTGGATCTTCCCCTTTCACATCATAAATACGTCAATCATCTTGGGGCAAGAGGTCAGTCGCCGTTGATTTCATTGAGTGGATTCAGCTTTCATCGATATATACCTTGTTACAGTTGTTCAAGAACGTAAGTTCTTCCTGATTATTCTAAAACCCTTGATTTTTTGGTGTTAATTTAGTTAGTTAACTTGAATTTTCAGTTAGGCTTTTCGTGGAACACATTGTAGACGACGCATGCAATCTAGTTTTGTTGTCGTTCTAGCTTAGTGATTTAGTTTAAACTGAATTGTTTGTGAGCTTTTCAAAGGGATAGATTTGTCTGTTTGTGTGTGTGATGTTCAGATCATCACCACAAGTCGAACACTTTTGAGCGGTGTCTTGACCTTTCATCATCTAAATCCGGTATGAATTTAGATGATGATCAGATCGTTGATATTCAACCCCCACAACAATCACCAGATACCTTGCAAAATTCATGTTTCCAGGATGGCATTCAGTCCAAAAGTAGGAGCAGTTCAGTACAGGAAGTTGGTTTTGTTAATTTGGGATCAAAGAGAGTGTCTCATGGGTCTCAAGGAGGAGGTGTTGATCCCGAAGGGTTTAGTATGTCCATGTCTCATAGAGAGATTAACGACGAGGATGCAAGGTTAGTCTATGTAAATGATGCCTTTAAAACAAATGAGAGGTTTGAATTTGCTGGGAATTCTATTAGGACAGCCAAGTATTCGGTGTGGAGCTTCTTGCCTAGAAATCTATTTGAGCAGTTCCACAGAGTTGCCTATATGTATTTCCTTATTATTGCTATTCTCAATCAGCTTCCACAGCTCGCGGTTTTTGGGCGAGGTGCCTCCATCTTACCATTATCAATTGTGTTGTTAGTTACAGCGGTTAAAGATGCTTATGAAGATTGGAGGCGGCACCGGTCAGATCGCATCGAAAACAATAGATTGTCATCTGTTTTGGTAAATGATAGGTTTCAGCAGAAAAAATGGAAAGATATTCAAGTAGGCGAGATCATAAGATTTTCCGCAGAGGAAACGATTCCTTGTGATATTGTGCTTCTTTCCACGAGTGACCCAACTGGGGTTGCTTACATCCAGACCATAAATTTGGATGGAGAATCGAATCTAAAGACACGTTATGCAAAACAAGAAACCCTTTCTCGGGTCCCGGAGAAGGATAGGATTGATGGGTTAATCAAGTGTGAGAAGCCTAATAGGAACATCTATGGTTTCCAAGCCACCATGGAGATTGATGGGAAGCATCTATCGCTCGGCCCTTCCAATATTGTGCTTCGAGGCTGTGTGCTCAAGAACACTAATTGGGCAGTAGGAGTTGCTGTATATGCTGGAAGCGAGACAAAAGCTATGCTCAATAGTTCAGGAGCTCCGTCCAAGAGGAGCCGTCTGGAGACCCGTATGAATGGAGAGATTATCTTGCTGTCCTTGTTCCTTGTTGCTTTGTGCACGGTTGTCTCTGTTTGTGCTGGAGTTTGGTTGGGTCTCCATAAAGATGAGCTTGAAGTATTACAGTTTTATAGAAAGAAAGACTACTCCGAGCCAGAAGTTGAGAACTACAACTATTCTGGGTTGGGTATGGAAATATTCTTCACTTTTCTTATGTCGGTGATTGTTTTCCAGATTATGATACCTATTTCTTTGTACATATCGATGGAGCTCGTGCGTGTTGGTCAGGCTTACTTCATGATCCGAGATAGCAAAATGTATGATGAAACATCAAACTCTAGATTCCAGTGCCGGGCATTAAATATAAATGAAGATTTAGGGCAAATAAAGTTTGTATTTTCTGACAAGACTGGTACACTGACGGAAAACAAGATGGAATTTAAATATGCAAGCATTTTTGGTGTAGATTATAGTGGGGAGAAAACGAACTTTGGCGGTGAAGGAGGATACTGCATTCAAGGTGATACAAAATTTTCTCCGTTTTCATCTACTTTTCCAACAATTTTTATTTATGGGGTGTTTGGATGTGGGTTTTGACTTTTGATGGTAATTATGTGACACTAAATATTCAGGATCAAATAATAAGTTGTAACAAAATGTGTTGCAGAAGATAATGTTGAGAACTTGAGATGTTTTTTTTGTGTTGTTGAAGTTGTAAAATTAGGCAAACGGTGTTTGAGAATTTGACAGAGTCTAAGTATTTAAAGAACTAAAAGATAAAGTGATATAAGATTAGATAATCGATTTTTTTTGCAGCTTCTCTTACTTCCTAGACTGAATCAAAAACTGATTGTTTGATCACTTGATAATCAGAATCAGTTCTCGTGGACACTAAAAACTGATTCATCTGCAACTTGAAGTTGTGATAGTTAGATAGTCAGTTGCAAATGCACATGGAATTACATGCTTAGCATTTGGATCTGTTCTCTGATCAGTCTTTTTGTACGGAAAACAGAGTAATCCTTTTATGTCCTTTTCTGCTTTCAGTAAACGGGCAGGTTTGGAGGCCAAAAATGAAGGTAACTGTTGACAATGAGCTACGTCAACTATCACAAACTGGAAATAATACAAAGGCCAGAGAACAGATTTATGATTTCTTCCTTGCATTGGCTGCATGTAATACGATTGTGCCGATTGTTGTTGACACGTCTAATCCTGCTGAGAAGTTGGTAGATTACCAAGGGGAATCTCCAGATGAACAGGCACTTGTGTATGCTGCTGCAGCTTATGGTTTTATGCTTATGGAAAGAACCTCTGGCCACGTAGTTATTGATATTCAAGGGGAAAGACAAAGGTATGTCGCTAGCCGTCTAAACCCTTTTTTTTTCTTTGCGTATTTGTTTTGCTTTATGTCATCCCTAATCAGGAAAATGTTTTGATTGATCATTGATGTACTGAGTTTCTTTTAGGGTTAATTGCAGCAAAATGTTACATATAATTACTATTTTGGGATCATACTTTGGAAGTTGACGTATGGGCCGATTTTATAAGTTTATATCAAAGATGAGACCCGGTTACTAGATAAGGAAACCAAATACCAAACCTCAATGTTATTATTATTATTTTTTTGGTAATCAAGCCCCTTATTTGATTATAAATTTGTAACACAAGTCCTTTTAAACTTTGAATTTGAGGGAATGCTTGGTTGAAATTAGGGAATAAAAATGGGAATGGGAATGAGAATATGGGGGAATGGGAATGGAGAGGAATCACGAAGAAAAATTCATTCCCCCGAATTTATAGGGTAATAGTTTGTTAACCATAATTAAGTAATTATTAATTATATTATATTACACCAATCATCATTAATGATTATCATTGTATTTATTATATGACAGAAAGTACACTTTATTTTGGTGCAATTAACTCCGGTTGGTGTCTATGGAGCCGTTTAAAAGCCTTTCTTTCTCTGTGTCTTGCATTCTGTCTGCTTGCTTGAACTGCAGAAAGAGTTCGCTTTATGAATGTCCCCAAATTTTGCCTGTCAAAAACTAGTAGTTATAATATGTGAGGTTCCTATGTTACACTTCCTTGTAGAATGGATAGAGATACATAGTGATAAAAAATTTTGTTCCTATTTTGTAAAGTTGTCCAAAAGTACACATCTTAATTCTTAAGGTTCATTCTAGATTTTAAGGTGCTTTTTTGTCTAATGGAGGAGCATTTTACAGTCAGCTTTCATGCTACTTTCTGCTAGTAGACTCGTGTCTATCTATGTGATTGTACTTTAGTTCTAAGTTGATGAACTACTGATCATGACAGCACAGGTTTAATGTTCTTGGAATGCACGAGTTTGATAGTGATCGGAAGAGGATGTCTGTTATATTAGGATGCCCTGACGGCACCGTAAAAGTCATTGTTAAGGGTGCTGACACTTCCATGTTTAACATTATTGATAAATCGTTTAACTTGGATGTAGTAAGAGCGACTGAAGCCCATCTCCATTCATATTCTTCCATCGGTTTGAGGACCCTTGTCATTGGAATGCGGGAACTGAGCGTTCCTGAATTCGAGCAATGGCAATCTTCTTATGAGATTGCTAGTACTGCCATGATGGGTAGGGTAACCTTGCTTCGTAAGGTCGCAATCAATTTAGAGAACAATCTTGAAATAGTCGGTGCATCTGCTATTGAAGATAGATTGCAAAAGGGTGTGCCGGAAGCGATTGAGGCTCTACGAAAGGCTGACATAAAAGTTTGGGTTTTGACCGGCGACAAGCAAGAAACTGCAATTTCAATTGGCTATTCTTCTAAGCTCTTAACAAGCAACATGAATCAGCTAGTAATTAACAGTAACTCTAAAGTGTCGAGTAAGAAAAGTTTGGAAGATGCCATAATTATGTCTAGAGATAATTCAAGTTCTGTTGCATTGATCATTGATGGAACGAGCCTTGTATATATCCTTGACTCTGAGCTTGAAGAGCAGGTAATACTGATTCTCTTGAACCCGAAATGCCCTTTGTTTGAGTTTGGATCTTTATAAATGCAATTTCTAATGATCTTCTCATTACTCAGCTATTCCACTTAGCCAGTATCTGTGCGGTGGTACTATGTTGTCGAGTTGCTCCGTTGCAAAAAGCTGGGATTGTGGCCCTGATAAAGAAAAGGACAGATGACATGACCCTAGCCATTGGGGATGGTAAGCACCGTTGTTTGTTTTGACAAAAATATTTTCCAAAGACCAAAAGTAGTATAACTCCGTCCATTCCTATAAGGTCATTTGATGCAATTCCATGAAGCTTGAGAGAATGTCATGTTTTGGTTAATCTGACCAGAAAAGTCGAATTCTCTCTTTCTCTTTCAGAATAATACTTACTCCCTCGTATCCATTTCGGATGATTAACATTTATCTTGAACTTTCCAGGTGCCAATGACGTCTCGATGATCCAAATGGCTGATGTCGGAATTGGAATCAGCGGCCAAGAAGGTCGTCAAGCGGTGATGGCATCGGATTTTGCAATGGGGCAGTTCAGGTTTTTGGTTCCTCTTTTGTTGGTCCATGGACATTGGAATTACCAGCGGATGGGTTCCATGATACTCTATAATTTTTATCGGAATGCGGTGTTTGTCCTCGTGTTGTTCTGGTAAGTGTGCATCTCCTATTAGAAATTTGGTTAATTTGTCTAATTGCAATGGTGTGGTGTATAGTACATCATATTTTTCTATTTATTTGCTATTGGACCTTAAAAATAACCTTGTGTTGTTTTCTTTCAATTTTAAATTTGGTTAATTTGTTGATTCCTTTGCTTGAGCTTGAAATTGCTTTTTCTAATTGCAACGGTGTGGTGTATGGTACTTCATATTTTTCTATTCATTTGCTATTGGACCTTAAGAATTGCCTGAGCCTAAAAGGGATATGGCAGATGAATTACTGAAAAGTCCGCTGCATATTTTGACAAATTTAAGGTGCAAAATGGGGTTTTGCTCCCAGGGAAACTTTGATAAATTTGTTAGAAAAGATCCCGAGCCCTGCAAACCCACCCCCCCCCCCCCCCCGGGGGGCGGGGGTGGGGGCTCCTCTAAGAATTTAGGCAGCTAACGCTTTACTTCCCATCATCCCCTTCCACATTGATCATGTAAAACAGTGAAAAAATAAAATTAAGATCGATATTATGGTGAAGGATTGATGAAAATTGGAGTTATTTATGCATGTGAAAGACCCATTGACAGAATGATGATAGAAGGATAGGGTTATGCCCTTCCCCTACTAAAAACCTCTTCATTTTTCATGTTTTCTGTTCAGGTATGTGCTCTATACAGCCTTTACCTTGACCACAGCTATAACCGAATGGAGCAGTGTGTTGTATTCCGTAATCTACACATCAGTACCAACGATTGTTATTGCGATTCTCGATAAAGATTTAAGTAGAAGGGCTCTTCTTGCATATCCTCAGCTTTACGGGGCTGGACATAGAGAAGAAAGCTACAATGCAAACTTGTTTTGGCTTACAATAGCCGATACGTTGTGGCAGAGTATAGTTATTTTCTACGTTCCAGTATTTGCATACTGGAAAAGTGATATTGATGGTTCAAGCATCGGAGATATTTGGACCCTGGCAGTCGTTTTGCTGGTTAATATACACTTAGCCATGGATGTTATTAGGTGGACGTGGATCAGCCATGCATCAATTTGGGGGTCCATTATTGCAACTTGCATTTGTGTTATAATCATTGACATTGTCCCCATGTTACCTGGTTACTGGTACGTATAACCTCTTTGCCTATTGACGATTTGACATTTAGACATAACTCATAGTCTCATACTATCCTGAATTATACCGAAGTCTGAAATCAGAATCATTAAAATTATTTCTTTGTAACCTAAAATTTCTGAATCTATAATTCAAAACTATGACTGGGAATTTGAATCAAATTTAATGTTGAAATACACTTGCAATTAAAAAAATTTAATAAGAAGTTTTCAACTTCTTAAATCAAAATTTTAATATTTTCGGGGTTTTAGGAAGTTGGTAGAGCTTATAAAGAAAAGAGTACATTTAGGAGTTTTCAGATTAAATAAAATATTTAACAACCAATCTTAAATGACAAAGCTCTTATTTTTTTAGATTCAAGTCAAAAATAAGACATGAGACATGTAAACAAATGATGCAGGCTTTACAGGTCAAATCTTTTATACATAAAAAATGATCATTTATATGGATGCTGTCACAATTTATGTCAATTTCAAAGTATTATCATATGAGTTGATGCATTTGGTTGGTTTAGACGATTAATATGCATAAAAAGTGTACAAAAGGAGGAATGGTAAATTATTAATTAATAGGAGAAATCGTAAACTTATGTTTATTATCTGTGTTGGATGCATTTGGTATATTTAGACAAAACAAATGAAATGAGTACAATACACTTCCTTTTTTCTTGACATTAATACTGAAGTTACTTGTTTTGTAAATGTTCCATCAATCTATAAGGGTGAAACCATCATAGTGATGCATGTGTATACCCTGGAAATCTGTTGTAGCATACACAGAATTAAAAATAGAGTATGTTACCAAAATAAGTTATAGTAGTGCATACCCTCATTGCAGTGTATATCCTCTTTTACGTTATGCAAAAGGAAAATACTTATTGATTTTGATGTAATATTTGCAGGGCAATCTTCGATATGGCAAGCAAGGGATCATTTTGGATTTGCTTGCTTGGCATCCAGGTAGCTGCCATTGTTCCTCGTTTTGGTATAAAAATGTTCATACAACACTGTAAACCTTCTGACATTCAAATAGCAAGAGAATCCGAGAAGTTTGGAAATTCAGTGGAGTCGAGAGGTCAGGAAATAGAATTGAACCCACTACAGACACGAAGATGACCTGTTATGATCAGGTTCGTTGCAATTTCTTCGTTTTGTGTTTCTTTTTCCCATATTCTTTAGGTTGGTAGAGAGAAAAAAATGTTCTCTTGCTTGCCTGTGTTATTAGTTGTGTAGTCTTTTGTTCTAAGGATATAGAGTATGCAATCTTTCTAGGTTTGTATCATTGTAGATCACCATTATTTACAAATCAAAATGCGATGCATGTTGCATCGATGTTTGTTATAAAATTAGTCGAAATACAAATACGTTACAATGTATGTTTCTTCTTTAATCGATGACCTAGTTGTACAAGCTCTTTTTATCGACACATCCGGATTTTCAGATGTTAAATATGATATGGTGAAGTACCTCTGAGAATGTGAGAAGAAAACATGTTAAATCTATGATTTCAATAGGGTTTATAAAAAAAAAAACCAACTTACATCTATACTTTATTGATTTGGTCTTTCTGTTAGTTATGTTAGGTCATTTTAGTTCCTGTATTTTTTTTGGACATATTTTTTTTGGTTTCCATATCTACGATGGAAGGACTGAGTTAATTAAAAAGTGTTAATTACTAAAAAAGGCAATATATTGTCATATTATTTCCAATTTGGGTAGCATTAAATGTGTTTTTTTTAATTATTGGATTATACTTACGGTTTGTTATGAAAAAAACCAACATGTTTTTACGTTTTCGTTTCTCCACATTGTTTTTTTCCTTAAACATCTTCAAGTTAATTTTTTATTTTTGGTTTATTGAAATTTGGACATTAAAACCCGGTTTTCAGTTTTTAAAAACCCGGTTTACTAATGACCAAATTTCACTAAACCAAAAGGAAAAAATTAAGACTTTTATGAAAAAAAAATTAACATGGAGGGATGAAAATGCAAAAAATATGAAAACATGTTTGGTTATTTCATAATAAACGATCATCGGTAATCTTTAAAAAGTGTCATATCAGGTTGCATAGTCAAATGACACGTCAAAAAGTTTTGCCGACCTTCGGTACAGTTAACCTTGTATTATGATAATATTACCTTCTAAGTGAAAAAAATATGTTACTCAAATTAGAAAAAAGTTAACAATATGTTACATTTTTTCGTAATTAACTTTAAATAAAAAACGTAAAAGTATGATAACCTTTTTTCAAATGACATGCATGCAATGAAAATCATTATCCTTTTATATCTTTATCAGTTTGGTTCCTATTAAATTTATTGTATTTATCTTATTCAATATTATATATTACTTCATATACTTATTTTTAATTTATGTATATTGTTAAGTCGATACGTTTTGATTTATATTCGTGTGTGTATGTTAACGTTTTAACAAAATATATAATTTTTTGGATAAAAGCAAAATATTTAACATATAGTGTTTATAAATTAATGCAAATAGTGTATTATAATTGCAACATATTTAAACTAAAATATATAAATTAATGTAAATATGTATAAATCTGAGCAAAAATGTGATTAATTTATAAATATTTGTATGAAGTAATATATAGTAGAGACACAAGATAAATAAATTACATGTGTAAATAGTTATAAACTTTATAAATGAAAAGTAATAAAATAAATATATACATTTAAAAAAAATAAATATATAAATAGTTCAATATATATTTAAAATTTATATGTAAGAATAATAATAATAATAATAGTATTAGTAACTAACAAAAGTACAACATATTATATTTAGTCATTTACAAGTTAGTTTCAATTACTACTTAGTCATTCACATGATGATGATGATGATGATGATGATGATGATGATGATGATGATGATGATGATGATGATGATGATGATGATGATGATGATGATGATGATGATGATGATGATGATGATGATGATGATGATGATGATGATGATGATGATGATGATGATGATGATGGATGATGATGATGATGATGATGATGATTGATGTGATTGATGATGATATGATGAGATTGATGATGATGATTGATTGCATTGATGCTGATGATGATGATGATGATGATCGATGATGATGCATGATGTGATGATGATGTCTGATGGTGAGGATGATGATGCTGATGATGATGATGATGGTGATGATGATGCTGATGATGATGTCTGATGATGATGATGATGATGATGATGATGATGATGATGATGATGATGATGATGATGATGATGATGATGATGATGATGATGATGATGATGATGATGATGATGATGATGATGATGATGATGATGATGATGATGATGATGATGATGATGATGATGATGATGATGATGATGATGATGATGATGCAAAAGGATCAAAAACATAATAAGATGCCAACCATAAGTACTGTAATTGTGATTTCATGATGAAAAGGACAATAATCATAGTTAGTGTATAAACATTGGGACGAAAATTGTAATTTATCCAAATATGTAATATGAAGAAAAGATGCAAGGATCATAATCAAAACAATTTTAAAACTATAAGGACTATAGATGTAAGTAATAAAAGGGTAAAATTGTCATATTAAAAAGGGCAAATTACAAATATCGTCCCTGTGGTTTATTAGTAATTATGGATTGGAACCTTTAACTTTAAAAATTACACTGACAGTCATTGTGGTTGAAGTTTTGTTACGGATATAGTCTTTTGGTCATTTCAAATGACCATTTTACCCTTACTAATTTAATAATTCTCATTAATGTTGTTATTATTATTATCATTTTACAATTATAAAATAATAAAATAAGTCAAAATAATTTTAAAAACCAGTAAAATTTATTTAGTGTAGAAGATATGAAAATAAATAATAAATTACTTTTAATAAATAACTTTTTAAAAATGTTTAAAAATAAACTTTTCAAGATAATTAAAGTTTTTCAAAATGTTTTAAGTTTTTAAAATGATTAAACTATAAAAATGTTTTTAAACGTTTATTGAAGGTGTTAAAAACTTGTTTATGTAAAAATTTTAAAAACGTCGAAAAGGATTTTTATACTTTTTGACAATGTTTACATTTATTTTTAGTTAAGAAAGGTTTACTTTTTTTAAAAGTAAAGGATATAAACTCAAAACGTTATTTTTTTAGTTTTTAGTTAATGATAATTATCATGCATTTATCTATATTAACATTCTATTATTTAAATTTATGTCTTTTATATTAAGTTAATTTTACTTGTATTTTTAATTTTTTAGATTAGTCTATTATTTAATAATAGTAGAAATATCAATAAAAACAACATTAATAATAATTATTAAACAAATAAGGGTAAAATGGTCATTTTAAATGGCCAAGAGACAATATCCGTAACAAAACTTCAACTACAAGGACTGTCAGTGTAATTTTTAAAGTTAAAGGATCCGATCCATAATTTTCAATAAACCACAAGGATAAAACTTGTAATTTACCTTATTAAAAACGTTAACAGGTCATGGTTAGATTTAACGGATTCAGGGACTATTAACGTAACAAAATTCTTTTTTTAGGGACGATCTATGTAATAAAAAAAGTTAGGGACGAAATCCATAAAAAATCATCAAATCACAAGGATCGTTCATGTAATTTACTCTTGCATATATATATATATATATATATATATATATATATATATATATATATATATATATATATATATATATATATATATATATATATATATATATATATATGTAGATATGATCATTGTAGAACCTAAATTTAGTGTAGAACTGTAGAACCAATATCGTCCATTGATTAAATTAATCTAATGGTATTGATTTGAAAAAGTCAAGTTTGGAATTAGTGAAAAAAATATTGGTATTAGTGATATTTTAATTCTAGGTAAAAAAGAAAAGATTGAAATAGCAAAAAGATTGTACTTTAACAAAATAAATATCTTTTTTCTTTAAATTAAAATAACATTACAATGATTAATATTTAAATCAAAAAATAATACCATAAAAACGAGAAAATTTTATACTTTTTAAAACGAGACCGGTCATGATATATTTTTTTCGAAAAAATTTTACGTGTTTAATTTTCGTAAATTTTTTTCCCAGACCACGATGCACTATAGCATGGCGAGATCATTCAATGTCGAATGAACACTTGATATCGTATATTCAACATCGATGCAACACTTCATATACATTCAATATTAACAGAGCCAAAATAATGGTCAAAAGTAGTAGTCAATGTTGGTGGATTTAAAGAAAACGGTCATGATATATTTTTTTCGAAAAAATTTTACGTGTTTATTTTTCGTAATTTTTTTTTACCCAGACGACCATTCAATATATTATATAAAGATCATTCAATGTCGAATTACTGTTTATATCACATATTCAACGTCGAAGTGATACTACATCACACATATGCAACACTGCATGTATATTCGATATTTAAAGAGTCAAAAATGGTCAAAGTCGGCAGTCAAACTTGGTAAACTACTATTAATTCAATGTTAATTGCATAATTACCATCTTATCCCTAGTGTTATATTATAATCCAATAATTTATATTGGTTCTATAGTTCTGCACTAAATTAAGGTTCTGCAATGATCCCAACCCTAAATATATATATATATATACTAGCTACATGCCCGCGCAAAGCGGCGGCGGCGACAAATATTTTTTTCGATTACTTGTTCGTTTAATAGATGACGATGATGAATAATATCTTTAAACAACGTAAACATTACACCAATAAATCCCAACGTAAAAATTGGTTCATTGCCCAAATTTTACCATGGTCATAAGTACATTACGATGCTAGGCATGGCTCTAACCGGACAAACCAGAGATGCAGCTGGTCTGATAAAGTTGTTGCAGGCACAACAATAGACGAAAACCGTTCAACTGGATCTCATGGTCAGAGTTTCGGTTAGGATTAAGCTTGTTAAGATGAAATTGCAAAATATAAAGAGACCAACTGTCCAAACAGAAGAAAGAAAATATATGCCATGATGTTAAAGGAGCATATTGATATCACAATCAGAAAACTTACATGTGTATACAAAATGAAACATTAGTGCATCCAAAATGAAAATATATCCATATGAACTTGCCTTCTTTATTGCTACATTTTTTGGTGCAAAAACAATTACTAATAATGATGTTTATGGGGTTCTAAAAATTACTTTTGTATAGCTATAACAGGCTTCTTAGATGAATTACTACACATGATTAAAACTGTGTTTGGAACACACTTTTGACCAAACTGACCACAAAACCCTATAAAACGACAATCCTCTCTTCAACAATATGTAAAGAAAGAGCATTCATCTCATCTACAATTCATAACATCCGCAAAAGGGCCTTCATGTATATATACTAAACTATAGAAAAGTACCTCTCCAAAGACCTTACATGATCATTTTGCAAATCAATAAATAGACAATATTTTATAAAGGCTATAACCAGAACCCATAAATAGTTAAGAATAAAGCCAAAACATAGTTGAAAAAGAACCTAAAAGCCAACTGCACCAAGTCTAAAACCAGCAAACATCAGACCCAAAAACAGTTCAAATAGAAGCACCATAAGAATAGAAAAAAATGGTATTTGCAACAGAAGGTCAACAACTATTGAATCGTTTTTTTATGAAACTTCCACAACACCTTAAAACACCATTTCTATAAAAAAAATATTATACTTACCCCCTGTAAATTTGGATTTTCACCGTTAAAATGTTGTTCTCCATAAATATTTTAGTCCCTGGATGGTTCCATTGTAATTAATTGCATGAGGATTTTGAACCTGTAATTTAACAAAATCAAGTGTGTCTTATGAACTTAATATGCTGAACACAAAGCAGGTGAAAACATAAGAAAAAAGGACAAAGAATCGACCTGGAGCATAATTTTCAATCATTCTAAAAGAGCAACCGCAGTACGCGATCTGGAACATAGAGTAATTTAATAAAAACTAACAATAAATATAACATGGGTGGTAGAACTTATCAATGTCTTAAGTCAAAACACATGAAAACGATAATAATGTTGTTCTGAACCCAACTTTATAAATCCATTTTGTCCATTGTATATTCTGAAAGGACAACAACATTATCTCTCCTGAAAATTCTAATGATCCATAATCATTGCCATCTGTTTTAATGAGGCTCTTTCATTAGGTAAAACAATATTATTTTAATAACTTTAACATCACTCTTCTTATCAGGCATAAATATGTATTCATCTGTGCTTATTTCCCCTCCTCCTTTTATATGTTACTGCAGTCACTTTTACCATCTCCTAAATGCATGTATGCTTTTATGCAGTTACATCTTGGTCATTCTTGTTAAGCGAAATTCAAACAGTAACACCAACCATTAATTTAATAATTTATTGTTGTTTTCAAAACTTACATGTGTATACAAAGGACAATTCAACCATGTCTAACTATTCAGTTCAAGGGATTCCCAAGAAGCAAAGGACAATTCAACCATAAAACAAGTGAATTTCACAAATCTCTGCGCTTGCACACACATGATTTCGATCATAAAACTCACAACGGAATGTATTCATAATAAAAAGATACACGAAAACAAAATCAGTAACATATGACAATGATTAATTAAAAACGGCGGCGAAGCAAAATAAGCAACAACGGCGGGAAAAAACACTAACCTACCGGAGGGCCAACATCAATGGCAAAGCAAATCAGACTGAAAACAGAAAACAGAACATCCCCTCTTATGCATATTTCTCCCTGTGGTTTGCTTGAAAAGGCATCATAATTCATCTCAGGAAAGATTCCAATCGAGCATCCAAACTTGGTACTGGAGGACCCACTGTGCCCAGCATAACCATTTCATTTGGCAACGACACAAATGTTCCGGCAAAGGTTTCGGTCAGCCCTACATAGCAGCAACAGAAATAAAAATGTGGAGGTCAAGAATCGATCAATGTTATGCACTTAATATAAAACAAATAAAAGCAGCAGAGGCTACAACTTGTTCCAACATTAATTAAAACTTCAGAAATGCATATTGTCGAAGAAAAAGTATACTGTATCCTTAAAGAACATGAGAGCACACAACCACTTTCAAGAAACCTTCTACATGGGAAGCTAAAGAAGCAAATCCAGACAAAATGAAGCGTACATTCCCTCCTAACCCCTACTTAACTTGCAGAAACAAGATATAATGAGTCACGCCACAAGTAACATGTTAAATACACAAGCTGAAATGAATGAAAAGATACTCAAGCTCCTGTAATTTGATACTTCACCTTACTAAAAACAATCTTGTCAGTTGTCAATTAGCGAAGATGCTTCTCAATGTTTTTTTTACCTCCATTCATATTACGTAACTTGCTGCACAAAATTAGCATGTAGATTGAATTAAACAAGAACATGTACTCTGTCTCTTAGTTATTTACCTTCTTCCAAAGAGTATATGGATGAAGTTAAAGTAGAGATATATTAAAATAAAACAAATTTTCAAGAAGTATATTTTGACATTTGAGTGTACAGATTCCCAAGAACCACATGACACCATAAAGATTTAGCTGCTTAATTTCAAGATGAGCAGCCAACATACATATATAGACCCATAATTGTAGAAATTTATAAAAAATCACATCAACGACCAATATACGAAGAGAAATAGTTAAAACTTATTTTACCTCAATTTATTTAAGCACCTTAAACTTCAATTTCCAGATCAGATGGTCATCTATTAGAACTAAATGTTGTTGGAACAAACACTTACCTGTAGCAAATAAACATAAAAAGCGCAAAAATACTAATAAGTAGAAGAATATCATCACTTACTAATTTTACAAATTGTAAGTGAAATCAAACTAAAGCAAAGCCATATGGGAATGGATATATACAAAAATATAACACAAACAAATACAAAATGCATGTGTGTCTTTGGCGAGATTGAACACCATAAGAGGCGAGGCTGGAAATTGACAAACATACATACCGGTGGTGGAGTCGGCGGCAGCGTCCACAGGGAGCGGTGGTTCTTCAGGTTGTAGGGATTTCTCTGGTTCGGCGTTTGGGGGGACAGGTGTTTCAGAGGTGGAGGACCCATAAGAGTCTTGTTCATATCATTTAGCGTTTTGGTAGGAGTTTCTGTGGACTGAGATTAATCAGAAGTGGAGGTGGGAGTAGGGTTACGGGGAGGAGGAGGACCAGTCGTCATTTTTGGGGCTTAGGCAGCGGAAGGAGGTGACGATGACCAACTCTTGAATTTGACGACTTTTGAATCCGAAGAGCCGGCTTGTTTCCCCAGATGCACGCCTGTTTCAAGTCGGTTTGTTTCCCCAGCTGCAATCATGGTTCTGGGACGAAGCGTGCCTGGAAAATTAAACATCTTTTTTTATTTGAATGCCACAATGAGTTGTACCATCTGCTTTATTCTCTTGTACGTCTTAAAATTCAAGAATCTGCATCAAATGGTTGTACCTTATGCAGTTATAGTTGTCTTAACCTAAATGCTTTATTAAGTAGTAAAGATATATATATATATATATATATATATATATATATATATATATATATATATATATATATATATATATATATATATATATATATATATATATATATATATAGAGGGAGGTTCAATGAAAAACCACCATGCACGTGAAAACTTGTGAAAACCAAACTGCACTACCACAAATGTATCAAATTCCCCGTGTGATGCATCAAAATTCCGCGTGATGCATCAATTTTTCAGCGTGATGCACCAGAATCCCGCGTGATGCATCACCTATTTACGATCATGCCACCGCGTTTTTCATGAAATGCACCAAATCGGACGGTATACGTAGGTTTCCATAGTTTTCATGTGCATAGTGGTTTTCTATCGAACTCACCCCTATATATATATATATATATATATATATATATATATATATATATATATATAGATTGAGGTTCTATGGGGCACCATATGCATCGGGAACCAAAAATGCATTGCTTGTTTACAAATGATGCAATAAGGGTAATATTGGAATACTTTATTTGAAAAAATTAATTATTCTTTTAATTAATAGATTATGATTAAAATAGGAAACTAAATCAATCTTATTAACCATTCTCCATATACTATTCCCTCTCTCTCTCTCTCTCACACACACACACAATCGACCGACGAGTTTGAGAAGACGATGATGAGATGAAGATGAAAATGATGCATCACGTTGAACTCATGAACCTATGAACGTATACGATGTGAAGAAGACGAATACGAAGATGCACAGTATGAACACGATGATGCATAACCTGGTGCTCCATATGAACACGATGATGCATAACCCGGGAAAGATAAATACGAAGATGCACAGTCAATGAAGATGATGAAGCATCATGTTGGATTTTTGTTCAATTGGAATTTTTTAATTTTAGAAGTGCATTTTATAAATTTATTAGCATTTAATACTTGATTATTGAATTAAATATTCAATCAATATAAATTTAATTTTGAGTTGACTTGATATATTATTTTTTCCGAAAATACCCTTATGCACATCTAATATGTAAATCGTGCATCATAATGCGTTCACAAATTTCATATTTATTACCCTTTTGCCATTGTAATCTTAGTCATTCATTTTCTAGATCTAACGGTGTATATGAGTTCCTAAGTTGCACGATGCACATAGGTGCCCCATAGAACCTAACCCTATATATATATATATATATAAACTACTACAAAACATAATTACGAGGTCCTAAATACTTAAATCAAAATGTCTACAAACTTCTAAAGCGGTATTTGGATCACAAAATGTCTGCTGAAAGAGTGAATTCTGTCAAAAGGAAGTGATTTTGAAATGAGTGAAATTTGTCTGAATTCAAATCTTGTCACTTGTTTGGTTGGGCAGGAATAGAATTAAAGTCAAATTTAAATTGTATTCTGTTTAGTCTTTAAATTTGTCAAAGAAATTGCAATATGATTATGACAAATAATCAAAATACTTTATTAATTAAAAAGAATAATTTCTTGAAGTATAAATTTTAATACAATGATTTTTTAATCATTTTTCTTCATAGAACAAATTTTTCCCTTGCAAATTCATAGAACAAATGTCTTAAAAGTAGAGAACATTAAACATAAATGTTTACTACATACTTAAAATAACATTCAAATATCAGGATGTCCAAAAGACAACTAAAATAGTATATGATGTACTACATAAAAGTACCAATCACTCTTCTATAATCAAAAAACACCTCGAAATCAGTTTCCTTTGCAATCTTTCGCACTGTCTCAAAGTTATCAATGTCAGACAATGACATCATTTTTTCAATATCTTGTAACCAAAAACTTTTTCATTCTTTGTAACTCAATTTCAGGAAAAACATCTATCGAATGTTTACTATAGATTTTTTCAGTCATTCCGATACCTCTTTAATTTTATCACCAAGTATTAGAGTGACATCAAATATTAAATCCCCACGAGTTTTCTCTTTTACTATGTGATGATGAACAATATCCACTTTGAACATGCGTAGTGTTATTTCCATCAATACTCATTAGCTCGTCCGAATCATCTTGGACTTCATTCATTTCTTCGTGGTTAGCTTATTTTTTCATTTCTTGAATATCACGTGCTCTATTCCTGGTGGCCCTTTCTTTTTCGAAAATAACACACAATTCCTCAAAATAAGAAAATTGCTTATTTCTCCATGTGCTATTTCCTTTATGAACCTATATCACAAATATCATATTACATCAAATATAAAATTTTAACATGTATAAATGGTTTTAAAGTTTTTCAAAAATAAAGTACCGCTAAATAAGCATCTCAAACATCCGGTGATGCCATCAAACATTGCTTTGTAGCATCATAACCAATCACACTAGTATTACTTCCATTTACCATGTTATGAACAACTTTCCAATTTCTTTTACATGTTTTTATTAGTGTAATATTGAGTCATTGTCCATTGAGCTTTTAGGGTTTCAAGGTTTCTCTATATATATAGGGATAGCTATTATATATTTCTATTCATTGTAATATATTGTTTTCTTTGTTTTTGCATAATAAATCTTTAACTATTCGGTCATATACTTGTCATCATGGTATCAGAGCTATCAATCCACATTTGAAGATTATCGGTTCCAAGTTTTCTTTTCGTATCGGATGTCATGAGTATTGATTGTTAAGTTGAAGAAGTTCTTATGTGTTTTTTTGTTATTTTCGGGTAGATTTGTATGGCAGTGGGAAAATTGATCATTTGATTTCGTTCACCGTTGGATCATCAGGATTTTTGGAGCCTGAGTTCGTAATACACAAATCTTAGATCTGACCGTTGGAATCGTCGATTGGAATATCCTACAGAGAGATATTAGTTGAAGAAGTTGACTATTTCGTTTTGATATTTTTGTCCAAATCTGCGTATTGGTAAACAAAAGGACATTCTGAGCATTTTCACCGTTGGATCATCCTGATTATTGGGTTGTCGGTTCTGACCATATATAACTCTAGACTGACCTTTGTGATCGTCTATACGAGCTTTCTACAGACATTAATTAATTTTTGAATTTGGTTGTCGAGCAAATATGCGTTGCTGTATAAAAAACGAGGGTGTGAGTTCATTCACCGTCGGATCGTTGTGATTTTTAGTTTGTTGATTCAGAAGATATAGATCTGCGTTTTAATCATCAGGATTGTTAATTAAGTTTTTGGTCAATCCATGTAACACCATTTCCATGACATACATATTTTGTCAAAAGGTGACTAACGGATGAGTTCATCATCGCAAACTACGTCCAGTTGGCGGAAACTGCAATGTGTTGAAGTGTCTTATAGTCACTCGTAAAGTTACAGATGAGATTCGGAACTATATGGATGAAAAGAAGAAGAAAAGGGACATTATGATAAGCCTTAGGGATTAGACTTTGGTATGGAAGATGATAACATGGTTGAGATTGATGATGAGGATGAGGAAAAGAATCACGGCAGAAGGATTTTAAAGTGACCTCGAAAGGAATGTATGGTAACACTAACCCAATGAAAAAGAAAAAAGGGCCAATGGATCCCTTTCTTCACAAGCCTGAAGTAGTAATTCAGTTAAGAAAAGAGGGGAGATTAAGGCAAATTAAAGTGGAAAGAGGGGAGATTAAGGCAAACTAAAGTGGCTGATGCATTTGATAAAGAAAGGAGGGCGGAGACGGTTCAATACATTGCACAATTTTTTTATCAGGCTCGTATAGCTTTCAATGTTGTCAATTGAGACTCATTTAAGGTTGATGTGAAAGCAAATGGGCTATATAAGCCTTGTCTTAAACATCCAAGCTTCCATGAGCTTAGAGTTCCACTTTTGAAAAAAGAAATCGATTACACAAATAGGTTATTATAAGAATTATGTGAGAGCGAGTAATTTATTTTAGATAATCTTAGTTTTTATAAATCTACACCATAGTTATACTTTCACGTTGTGTTCTTAAAACTTTTTTAATAGTGGAAAAGAATGGAAATAAGCAGAAATCAAGAAAAGTGAAATTAGTTTGTGTTCTTTTTGGTTTTTTAGGATGGAAAGGAAATGAAAAGGAATGAAATTGTTAGTGTTTTTGGCTCTAAAGTTTTCCTCCCAAAAGTGGAGAGAAACCAATGAGAAGAAAATATCTAAATTCTTTCTTTTACTTTCCTCTCCTCTCCTTTATTTTCTTTCCACCCTCAAGAACACAACGTAATAGTGTTTGATACTTTGATTATATTAAATTACAGGTAGGTTAATGGAAAATAAGAGGCATAATATCTTTTGGACACCATATGCCATACATTGCATTGATGTAATGTTAGAAGACATTGGAAAGATTCCTCAAGTATCAAAGACATTGACAAATGCAATTAGTCTAAACAAGCTATGCCATAATTTTCGATATGATGTGAGACTTTACGGACAAGAAAGATTTAGTTAGAGTAGGTAAAATGAGGTTGCCACTTGTTATCTTAATCTGAAGCGAATTAAAGAGTTGAAAGATAGGTTGAGAACTATGTTCATCTCTGAACAATGACAAACCTTTAAGTGGCTAAAGAGATGATGGGAAAAAGAATTTCACAGATTGTTCTTTCGACACACTTTTGGAATAACGTGACATGCGCTTTGATTGTTATGTGGTCATTAGTGAAGGTACTTAGGCATGTAGACAACAAACAAAAGCCTTCAATGAGTTTATATATACACATACACACACATACATATATACATACATACATATAAATAAATATATATATATATATATATATATATATATATATATATATATATATATATATATATATATATATATATATATATATATATAATATATATATCAATCCATGGATAGAGCTAAATAAAGCTATAATGGAAGGCTTCAAAAATAATGAGAGTAAATATAAACAACTTTTTAAAATTATTGATGCTCGATGGGATTCTCAATTGCATCATCCATTACATGCATCAGAATATTTACTAAACCCTGAACATTTCTATAAGAACCCCAAAATGGAATTTGATGATGACATTACTACTGGTTTCTTATAGTGTGTATCATGGTTGATTAAAAGCATCTATGACCAAGACCAATTACGAGTGAGCTACGACTCTATCAGAAACCAGGTCTTTTCAAGAATCCCATGGCTCTGCGAACTAGAAATATGAAGTTTCCATTGTGTTCTCATGAATAGTTTGTATATATTGCACCCTTAGTCCTTTATTGAATTATAGTATTTACAAATTTTAGCTGAATGGTGGACGGTGTTAAGAGACCGGCCCCCAAGCAACAACTAGCCATAAAAATTTTAAGGTTAACCTGTAGCTCAAAATTTACAATTGGAGTGTGTTCGATAGGTATCAACTATCAACTATCATCCTTAGTTCAATTGTAAAGATTATAGGATACACATTAAATCTAACCTTTATTTATTTCTTATTTTATAGATCGATCCCATCTCTTTAGATGATGTGAATGATTGCGATGAATTGCTCATGGGAGGAGATGAGGATGCACATGATTAACTTGTTTTTAGTGAAGACGAGGGATTGACTTGGGGTAACGTTGCATAAATGAGTGTGGTGAACAAACCGCAACATCATACTTGAAGAAATGCACTACCACCATTATCAAGTTGGAAAGCCATAGTCGATGAATCGGATGGTGATGTAGTTGAAATCGTTAGTTATGGGAATAATAAGAAATGATCATTTTGAATTTGAGGGTAACAATTGAGATAGGTTAGATGAATAGATATCAATTGAGACGCATAGATTGATAGATTGGTTTTTAAACATTTTACTTCATTGACTCCTACTATTTTGCATAAGAGTTGAAAGTTAAAGTAGTATATTTGATATTATATTTAATTCTATAGGGCTAAAGTCGTACAGTAGGTGCGTACTTTTTAAAATGTACCGATATGGTACTTGTACTTTTTTAATTATCTATATTAGACCTGTACTTTCTTAATCGTTCTAATTTGATACCTATACTTGTTTTATGACCGGCTAATTTGAAATATAACCTGATTTGGCAATTAACCCTTAGAAACGAAGCTGCAAACATTGAGTTATCAACGTAACCCTAGATTGTTCTTCATGTCCTCATTTTCTAACACTCCTTCGATCCCTCAAAAATCTGATAAAACGAGGCTTCGCCATTGTGGATACCTGATGAGATGTCGAGTATCTTGGACTACCTTCAACCCAGGACGAAGATTCCTCACTTGCCCGAATTCGTTGGTATGTATGTGCTTCAATAATTTTCGTTTTTACTTCCTGAATTGAGAACCCTAGTCTAATCGTGATTCATTTGGGAACCTTATGCACCACATTTGGTAACAAAAAGCAGGGATTAGGTCAGAAGTGTAATGCATTTGTTTGGATTGACCCTGAACTACCTAGCAATTGGTACAAGTCAACATTGATAGACCTTCATACGACTTTGATGGAAAGTGGCAGTCATGGCATCAACTACAGGCAGAAACTCGCCGAATTTCAAAAGGAATTTGAGTTGTACAAGATGCAGAATGAATCAAGCATTACGTATGAACTTGGAGATGAAGAAACAGAAGTCAAAGTGTGTTTATTATAGTAAAGTGTTGTTTGTAGTGATGGTAGGTCTGTTTATGTTCTATGTGTCACTGGTTTAATTGATTCCCTTTGTTTCTCATGTAGTGATGTCAGATATGTATGTTTGTGTTCTAAGTGTCAGTAGGGGTTTATGTTTTGTGTCACTAGTGTTTATGTCACTGGTTTAATCAATGAAGTTTGGTGTTTATGTTTAAAGCAGTGTGTTGTTCTCTGTTGTTCTCAATTCTATATGTATTGTTTTGATTCCTTTTGTAACTTTGCTGTTTGTGTCACTGGTGTTTTGATTCCTTTTGTAACAAACAATTCAACATGTGAAGACAAACATTTAATTAAGCTATATTACAGAACATAGGTTTAGAAAACATACTATTCCATTAATAACAAACATTTTCAAACAAAGGTTTACAAAACATAAGATTCCACCACTGTCCCATTCACTTACTAAACAAAAACATAGGATTCCCAAAAAGTTCACAACAGTTCACTTACACTTACTAAACCCACTGCCTATCTAATCCAATTTGAAAGCTTTCTCCATGGTTGATCCGGTTCCTTCACTGTCCCATTCAAATGGTTTGCTCAACTTCATTTTTAGGATTCTTTCAGACTTTTTCCTAGTTTTTGGCATACGACTTTGAACACCTTGTCCTAGTGGTACACCTTGTCCTTGAACACCTTGATGAACAGATGCTTGAGTTTGAGCTCCCTGAGTTTGAGCACCCTGAGTTTGAGCATCCTGGACCACCACACCTTCAGTTTGAGCACCTTTGCTTTGAGCTTCCATTGTTGCAGTTGAACCTCCATTCCCCTTTGGTTTCCTTTCATGGTTGGGTTTTTACATGTCTGCTTGTTATGACCTTTAGTCCAACAATTTGTACATGTCATTTCTCTACCCACCCTACTAACAGATGTTTTATCCTTTTCTGTTGGATCCCTCTTTCTCTTTTTGGTTGGCCTATAGGGCATTCTCCTTAGTATTGGAGGCAAAGGTGGCTTTTCAGTAGAAGATGGCCACATCATCTTTCCATCCATAGGCTTGATTGAATAAGAGTATGCTGACATCCACATTGCCTTTGTGTACCACTTGCTCCTTCGCTTGGTTTGAAAAGGCGCGAGGCGCACCGATGCGAAAAGGGTTCTAGAGCCTGAGGCGCGAGGCGCAAGGCGAGGCGATGGCATCACGTACGCGAGGCGCACTTTGTATGCAAAAAATTCTAAGTTATTTTGATATACATTTCACTAATAAAAACACATTAATATCATATTTAGCAACTATAAGTCAACACCATATATATATATATATATATATATATATATATATATATATATATATATATATATATATATATATATATATGTATATATCATTATATCGTGATATACCACAAGTAGTTAGATATATTTGCAAGTTGCGATCCCATATCGCCAAAAATGCATAAAACCAACACAAAAGAAAGTATGTCACCCCTAAAACCTAAGAAGCACTATGTACTCCAGTTTCCAAAACCAAAAGTGGGGTTAGTGTTTGCATGGTGCGATTCCATATCGCCAAAAATGCATAATGCTAAGCTACACGCCTAAAAGTCATTATCAGAATCGTCATCGACCCCAATAATTACATCTTCCCCATCATCATCGCCATCGGATACTCCGATGTCTAGTTCCATTTCTTCATCATCTTCATCAATTAAGCCAATTCCATGATGAGCAACACGTTTTCCTTTGTCAGTTCTTGATGGACGTGTTGATCTAGTAGTATATGCAGGATCACTTGCCCCAGTTGCTTTATCAACAGCAGACCATGTCAAGTCTTCCCCATCAAAAACAAAATCTTCATCCTCTTCATCATCCATATGCCCCATCAACCACTCATTACTTTCATCGATCTCCTTTAAAACAATAGGATCTGTGGTGTCTTTTCTTTGATATCTACGTTTCAAAGCACGATTAAATTTGACATAGACCATGTCATTTAATCGACTTTGTGCCAACCTATTTCTCTTTTTTGTATGAAGCTGCCAACAAATAAAGTAATAGGTATAAATGATTTAAATCATTAAATGACGCAAGAACAATCAAATTATTAGAATTGAGGTATTGTCTCCAACTTAGAAGTTAGAACTTACATGTTGAAAAACACTCCAATTCCTTTCACAACCTGTAGCACTACAGGTAAGACTAAGAATTCTAATGGCAAACTTTTGCAACGCCGGGGTTGAAGCTCCATATGCACACCACCAATCCGCTAATAAGTAATAACCAAGTCAAAATATTTATAAACATGGCATTTCCAAAATATTTATATAGTATATGGTATTACGTTAGAAACTTTTACCTGGAGATCTTATCTTTCGTTGTCGTATAGCCATGGCATTTCCAAAAAGACCTTCGGCATTTTGATATAAATCTAATTGTTTCCCGATCGTGTCTTGTGTCTCAGAATCTGGAACCAACTTTTGAATGCATGCATATAATCCTTTTACAACTTCTTCACAAGTGGCACTTTTCGGATCATCATAATACATTTCTGGATTTAGGAAATATCCGGCTGCATGCAAAGGTCTATGGAGTTGACAATTCCATCTTGCATCAATGAACTCAAATGTCTTCTTGTAGTTTTCTTCTTTATGCAGAAAACTAGCTGCAATGGTCTCTTTAGCCCTATCCATAGACTCATAGATATATCCCATGGCCGGCTTTTTGTCCCCATCAACCACTCGAAGGACCTTAACAAGAGGTCCCGTCAATTTAAGAGCATACAGAATATTTCTCCAAAATCTTTCTTGAAGAATAGTTGCTGCCACTTTCTTTCCAGCAGCCTCTTTTGCCCATTTGCAACTAGTCCAATCATGAGAAGTGATCATCTTTCGCAAATTGTTTTTTTGCTTGTGTATTTGCGCAAGAGTGATGAAAGAAGTTGCAAATCGGGTGATTGATGGCCTATGCAATTTTCTTTGGTTTGTGAACTTTCTCATCATGTTTACAAGACCCACATGGTTATATATATAACCATTCATGAACATAGCCATTTTCAAACAACTTTTAACCTTTGAGATCTTTCCGATATCCTCCAACATCAAATCAATACAATGCGCCGCACAAGGAGTCCAAAATAGATGTTTTCTCTTTTTTTCTAACTCCGACCCTATTAAAATATAGAAGTATAAGAAATTATATAAAAAAATATAGAATTATAAGAATTTATTAAGTGCTCATATGCTTAGTTGCTTACCCGCCTTCACGTAGTTAGATGCATTATCCGTCACCACTTGCACAACATTTTCCTCTCCTACTTCCTCCACAATTGCATCAAGCATTTGAAACAATGCATTAACATCTTTCTTGATTTCAGAAACATCCAACGATCTTAGAAAATCGGAACCTTTTGGCGAGTTCACTAAAAAATTCACAATATCTTTTTGGACCGTAGAATCTCGCCAACCATCCGACAAGATAGAGCACCCTTTGAGAGCCCATTCTCTCTTGTACTCCTTCAACATGATTTTAGTATCTTCCACTTCTTTCTTAAGTAAAGGAACTCTAAGCTCATACATGCTAGGTGGTTTAAAACCCAGACCAAATTGTGCAACCGCTTCCATTGCAATATGGAAACTGTCATAGGTGGCCGCATTGAAAGGTAGTGCCGCATCATAAAACCATCTACCTAACTCCCTGCATGCTTTGTTTCTCAGCTCCTTTTTACACACTTCATTTATGGTTTGTTGCTTTGCTCCCTTTCTTCCTTTAAGTATATCTTTAGGTTTTGGAGTAAAGAACATGTCCATGGGACCCTTTTGTTTAGGTTTTTTTGAACCATTACTACTTCCTTGTCCTCCGGAGGCTCTTGCCCTCTTTACAGACGTGACTATGCATTCTTCTTCATCCTCTTCATCATAGTCATCGTCAACTTCATCTATTCTTGGTAGCATCTCATTACCTTGCTTAAGCATGGACTTTTTCATCATATAGTCTCGCACTTCAATTCGTATATGTTCAGGACACTTAGGGCAAGCCTTTACATTCCGGAATCCTCCAACTAAATGTTGTTTCATATGACACGCACCTCCATTGGTTTCCTTTAGACAAAAATTACAAGTAAACTTGTTCCTGTTGACAGAATCATTTGTACCATATTTTCGAGCTGGGTCCAAAGAATTAGCATCTGATGATGCCGGAGGATTCGAACCAGAAGGATTATTAGGGTCCATTTACTGTTCCCTTACAAAACAAAAGACATAGAGAACATGTGAAACACAAACATAGAGACTTAGAGAGTACTAGACCAGAATGTAAAGTTGTAATGTCCCCCAACAGCAGCAGAAACAACTAATAATCTGAACAATAATGTCCCCCAAATTTTGCATAAAACATCCCCAATATTACCCAAACACATAGTAAACTAATAATGAAGTTTTTAGAATATCTTTTAAAGTGCAAGAACTTAAATAGTAAACAACTAAACACTAATACTAAACATTGAATCAGAAATTCAGAAATCAGAAACATTAAACACTAAGTAATGAAACAAACCCTAAAGTAAGAAATAAGAAAAAAAAAACAAAGTGACAGTGTGACAAATAATGACAGAATCAAGTGAAAACAAACATATAAACCTGATCAATCATTACTCATTACTGATCTCTAAGAAATAAGAAAAAAAAGTAGTACAATAGAGAAATTCGTGAAGTAGAAATAACAAGAAAAAGAAAAAGAAAACAGATGCGAGAGAAGAGATGGGAGAAAGAAAGTTGGATAACCTGATAGCTGAGAAGTGAGAACCCTAAATCTTGAGCATGAAGGTCTGGGAGAGAGTACGATGATCGCTGATATTATGGGAGAACGTCTCAAGTCACGTACGTAAGTTTTAGGCGGGATTTTGATGTTCTGGACCCCAAATCTAAAGATATAGAATTATAGAGCAGGCCGACACATAGAAAAAGCCTGGCCCAATTTAAAAAAAAAAAGATCTGTTGATTTGTTGGAGCCCAAATCGAAGTGTACATGAGGTGCCGCTTTTTATCGCCTCTGCGCTCCGCTGATGCCACCTAAGGCGCACGCCTCTGCTCGCTTCATGCCATCGACTCGCATCATAGCTGCGATGCGACAAGTCCATCGCTTTGGGTCGCCCTGCGCCTGGGCGCCCCTGGGGCGCGCTTTTCCAAACCAAGCTCCTTCGGTGGCATCTTTATTCAAATGACAATAAGCTACTGTAGCATGAACACAAGGGATCCCAGTAACATCCCATATCTTGCAGCTACATTTCAGAGTTTCTAGGTTGACTGTGTAAGCTTCATCACTGGTCCTGACTTCAAACTCCATATACCCACTTGGTAGCACTTGCCAAAATCTATAAAACAAATTATGTAAGTTTAATTATACCCTCTATTATTGTTTCTTTAGATCCTCTATTTTTATCTAAATTACCTTTGTTGTTTCTTTAGACCCTCTATTGTTTTCCTGATTGATTGACAAATGTATTCTTCCCATTCTTCAGATTCTGTCTTCATCTTATGCAACCTCTTCATAACATAAACTCTTATGTCCTCAAGATGATTGTATCAGATGATTGGGATCTCTTTCTATGAGATGATTGTAAGCTTCTATGTCCATTGACCTGATATCACTGTACATACATGACATGATTTTAGTTATAGGATTAGTGTTATGGCATTTCATGGAAACAATGTACTTACCTCATATATAACTCAAATTGAGCCTGTACTGCAGTGGATGTAGCTCTCCAAAACAGACCTTTATAAAGTAGGCCTGAAAACTTCTTTTTGAAATTGGCATAGATGTGCCTAGCACATTGCCTATGTTCAGCCATTGGGAGCCAGTCTTTAACTGCTGCAAGTAAACCCTGTTTCAATAAAAAAAAAATACAGTGACATACAACCAATTTTCAATAAAAAAAACTACATAAGCATGCAAATTACAAACCTTGTGCTGATCTGAAATTACAGTGACATGCAACCCATTTTCAAGGTTCAAATCATCATGTAAGTTACTAAGGAACCAACACCAATTGTCTCTGTTTTCTACACCCACCACTGCCCATGCTATGGGATACATTTGATTATTGGCGTCTCTACCCATGGCGTGTAGTAGTTCCCCTTTGCATGTACCTTTCAAGAAACATCCATCAAGGCCTATTACCCTCCTACAACCATCTTTCCATCCACAACTAACACCTACCATAAAATAAAGTATTGCAGAGTTGAAACATTCAATTTTTTAATAAACAGACAAAGAAACATTCATAAAATAAAGTATAATAATGAGGGTCAATTACCTTTGAAACAAATATACATCCTGTTAAAATATGTGCTTCCATCAGACATTGTGTCCACATCAATCTTGACAGTTGAACCAGGATTAGATCTCTTGATTTCTTCTGCATATTGCCACAATTTAGCATAATGATCTTTGAGTCCACCCTCCAGGTCATATAATGCCCTCTGCTTAGCCCTCTTACACTGGCCTACTGACACTTTAATCAAGAACTTGCTTCTGCATTTTTCTTTTATTTTCCTATAACTTAGATTTGGATTCTCAGCAATTTCACTAGCAAATTTATTTGCAATCCATTTGTAAGTAACAAGTGACCCTAGGCTATATTCTCTTGTACAATTATGGTCTTCTAGAAGGGTCTTAATATGAAAAGATCTCTCACTTGACATCCAAGATGCCCACATTCTAAAAGGACAAATATCCTTAGGTTTTCTTGCTGACATCTTTTTTTTCCCTTTTGCACCTTTAACTTGCAACTTCATCTTACCTTTATTGCTAGCACAAATACCCTCTTTCACATTTCTACCACATAGAACATGTACAGAGTTGTGGTCATTCCTTTTAAACCATAATTGATAGCCATTAGCAACCCCGTAATTGATCATGCATTCTTTTAATTCCTCAGGGCTTTCAAATCTCATTCCAAGGACAGGTTTCATGGTATTCCACTCTTGTGATGGATCATGCTTCGGATACCTTAACTTAGACTTAACCCTATAATGACTATCCATAGCCTCATCATCATCTTCCTCATCCTCATTTAAACTGTGATCTTCTGATTCAGACAGATTCTCTTCACCTATCAACTCATCCACTTTCTGATCCCCAATTAAATTAACAAAGGATCCCTCCACATCAGTACCAAACAACCCTTCTTTCTCAACTTCATTATCAATTCTTATGCATTGTTGTATCTGTTCATCATCAAGGTCACTATCATCATTACATATATCCTCTTCTTCAGATAGCACAACCTCCTCATGATGGACTTTCAACCATGGTATCCAATGAAGAATATTGTAACCATGATGCTCAACATACATTTCAATCATATTACAATTCTCTTTACTATTTGAAGAAAGTCAGCATATTCTCCTGTACTGTTCATTTCCCTAATACCTTCACTTAAGTTAACACCATGTATAACATAAAATAATTTAGCAACAGGGAGTGTGCAAAACCTTCGAATATATCCTGCGAAATCTTCAAACGACATTCCAGTAAAATCCATATCAGTAATGGTATCAGCATCACCAGCTTCATATGATAATGGATTGGGAACGAAACATCCCTCATGGTGTACAACTACATTCAAGTACTATTCGTTTACCATTGTCTGTGGGAATCAAAACAAGAACCCTAATTACAACACACATTCATACGAAAGGCTTAAAAGGATAAACAAAGATAGAAAACATACCTCGAATTTGCGTTTTTATCTTCTTCGTGAACTAGGGTTTCATTTTCATCATTTACGGTTCTTTGCTCTGTATTTGATTTGAGTTTGTGTTCTAACAGAGAGGGCAGGGCGACTGTGCGATTTAAAATGGTAAAGCCGGTAACTGGAATAGATACTTTTAACCGATAAAGCCGGTAACTGGTAACCTAGGTATTAAATTAGAACGATTAAGAAAGTACAGGTCTAATATAGATAATTAAAAAAGTACAAGTACCATATCGGTACATTTTAAAAAGTACGCACCTATTGTACGGCTTTAGCCCTAATTCTATATGTAATGCTTTTATTTTATGTTTTCGTGTCATGTAAAACATTTTCTAAATTTTTACGGCTTCACTTCACTCGGGCCTTACCTTCGAGTTAGTCCCCAATCAAGACATATTGCAACGAGTGCGACTTTTGCAACTCATAACGTTGGTTCCATCTAAAGCTCGTAGGAAATTCAACACAAAAAGTGAAAAAAAATCAATATTTCATATCATGTCAAAAAAGTGAAAAAAAAGGAAAATCAATATAGATATTACTCCTTGAACCATTTCCATTTTTGATTTGTGGAGTCATTGTTGTTGGGTTTTAGGGTTATGAAAAACGTTTATAAAATAATTTCATAGCATACGAAAGTGAATAAAACATATATAAACATTTTATATATAACCCCCAAACAAGATCAAATGCTAATACTATAAGAACAAAAACAAGAACAATAAAGAAATAAGATGGAAAGAATTCGTACCTCTGGAGCTACTGATGAAGATCCATTTGAAGTCTTGACACCTTGCGAACTACCAAAGGAGGTGATCTCTAAAAGTGTCATACACAAGGATAAGTCCTATCTTACAAAAGAATACTAGTTCTAACTTTAGTTTTCTAGAGAGAAAACTTAAGTAAGATCAATTCAATGCTCTAGAGAGAATGCCTCTAATGCTTAGTTAGTTTGGTGCAAGAATCAATGAATGAGGAGACCTTGTATGTATAGGTAATGGGGAGGGTTTTCAAAAGGAAACAAGACATCTACATGATATGGAAAGTTAGGGCAACATGAAAGAAAGGGAGGGGAGGTCGTGGCCTCTTTGAGCCGCCCCCTTCCTCTTCATTTCATGTTCCCTTCTTCTTTCATATATGGTAATGTCTGACTTATTCCAATTTGCAAACCCTAATTCCCATTTGATGAATCAAGACTTAAATTTAGGTTCAATAATTATTAAAGGTTTTCAACCTTGATTATATCTTCCATTTCATACATGGAAAGTCATTTCATCATCTAATTAGAAACCCTAATTACTTTTCTCATTAGTCATTGATCCAAATCAAGACACTTACAAATTCTATTCTTGGATTGATCAAACTCATAAATCTATTTATGGAAACACAAATATTATTTATGGAAAGTTTTTGTAAGCTCAACATCCTTTTTATGTGACTCTTTAGGTTCATCTCGGAGTAGCCATATCATCAAGGTAACATCTCTAGGGAACTAAGGACCAACAAACTCCCACTTGCTCTGAGAATGATGCCAGAATATGATACAGGCGATGGTTAGCGTCTAGTAACACGCCATTGTAACTAGCCCTTAATGAATGGACTACTTCGTCTTAGTAGCAACCATTGATTCGATCAATGTCATGACTCAGTGTCAATTATACCTTTGTTTGCACGATGTCTTTATGTTGAAGCAGAGGCATGTATCTTTTCAACCTCATCAAGGTTTAATGATTATGTTCACTTGATCTAGATGTAAACTGAAGCAAACGTTTCATTGAAACTATCAATACTTTGAGTATGGCCATGCATTCCTTATCATTTTAGATCATCAAGGGGCCTAGAGACATTTCTCCCACCGAGTGAGAGGAGCAAATTTCGTCTGACTACATACGTCTTGATTGTGGTTCACGAGGTGCCCAACTTGAATCTTTAAAATCACCCGTGTTAAAGATGATGTTCAATCTTGTTAAGACATTCGATTCCCACATTAGGAACCGTTATGTATCTTAGGTCTAAGGATATAAAGACAACGTCACTTCGAGATTACTCTTGATTACAATCCATGAAGTCTTCTCGGAGGTGGGTCTATCCAATGTCAGTTATCTAACTTGACACATAGGAGTATGGCGCATCATATGCCTATATTTATCCCTTTGATTATCAACCAATCAAGTCACATTAATCTTAATTCACTATCATTCCCACAACAGTGATCGATTGTGGATCTTTAAAATATTCAGGGATTTCAACATGCTAAGATAGAACATAATATAAACTAATGAGAATTGATCACTAAGTGTATATTCATCCTTATGAATATCATCAAGTTCATATGGTATATGTTTGTAACAACCGGCATAAAACCAGGTTAGCAACTATAACTTAATCAGTGTTATTAGCAAGTTATAACCTAATCAGTGATCATTGACAGTTAATCAAGGTGATTAACAAAGTTCATAAGGAAATTCAAGTCAATTAGAAACAGTTTCATCGGTGCGATTAATCGGCAAATTAAATAATCCGATCGATTTGCGATTAGATGGATTAATTCAACAAAGTACATAATTAAATTAAGATTAGTGACACTAATAATGAATTAATACACTTACTTAACATTAATTATGCAAGACTAAAACAATTCATGAAACTAAAGCATTCATAAGTATTTATGAATTTACATAAAAAGGAAAATACAAGAATACATCCTAAATAGTTTATACAAAAAAAAAAAAAAATACACCAATAATACATGATGTGGCAGGCCCCCTAGGGGGGGGGGGGTACTATCATAGAGTTTGATTTATGTTATTTATTTACAACACCATACACAATTACCATCATATCTCTTAACTCTTTCACTTCATCAAGATCTCACACTCAACCTCCATTTCCTTCATCACTTCAATCTACTTTTTCAATCTAAAAATAAGAGATCAAATTCACTTCATTTTCACATCTTGCAAACACAAAAACGCTCTCCTTTCTTTCACTTAAAACCGGCCAAAGAAGCCTCGCCAATCCAAGAATTTGCAACTTTTATTTCTTCAAGTAAAAGAAATTCTTGTGCAATTAGTTCAAGAACAAGTCTTCTACTAGTTTGCATCCTTCTAATCACCAATAACAATAAGTTTCATAAAAACTCAAGTTTATTAATCACTAGTTTTGTTTTAAAGTTTGTTTCTTCAAATGTGTTTATAAATATGTAAACACATTATCTAAGTATGACTATTATGAAAATAAGTTATATAAATGTATTTCATAACCATCTATACATGTGGTTTTTGAATAAACAACAAAGATCACAAGTTGCTTCAAGATTATGAAATCCAGATTTTCGGCAGAATTGTTACATCGACTTTGAAAAATCATAACTAATTCAAAACTTAACGAAATGAGTTGATTCTTGTCTCAAACGTTAGATCTATGTCTTAACTAAAATCTGGAGGTTTTTATATTTTAATATGAAGTTTTGAACCCCCAAATATTATTTGGGAACCGAAAGGTTTAACAACTCTAAAGTGGCCAACATGGGGTTTTTAACGAGCCTTTTCCCCAACCAAAACACCTCGAATAATGGCCGTTCCTAACATGAAAAATTCTTTGTGTATAGTAGTTTTATGAATATAAAAACCAAAGCCCAAATCGTTTTGGAGCTTGGTCAAAAACAGTCTCAATTTAGGCCGAAAAACCTTTAAAAAACTGGAATATTATATATATATATATATATATATATATATATATATATATATATATATATATATATATATATATATATATATATATATATATATATATATAAACTTGACGTTTTAAGTGAGTTTTATTTATAAACTTGTTAAGTTGGGTGATTTAAAACATAAAAACCTTTATACATACATATTATCATATATATGGGAGTTATTAAGTTCCTCATATCATATAAGACTTGGTTAAACACCCCAAGTCTCATCTCAAGTCATCAACAAAATCTACGTCTTTACGCTCGTCTTGCCATCAATTTACGATGAGTCTTCATAGCCCCTATTTTCACACTGTTTTGCTTTGGGGTAGAAATACATGCTACGTTTTCATATGGATAAAGAAACTGCTTTATTTCTATTATGTATTACACATGTGGTTTCGTCATGCCCTCAGATCATGGACCGTTAGTTACATTTTTATGTAAGTGCAAATATATTAGGGATATATCTATCATGATTAATGTCCCCCACCTAGGTTGGTCACTCCAACTACTAAGGGGTGCATATATATTTTACATTACGGTATTACATTGGGAAATACTGCACAGACAACTCATAATTTAGTTTCGGTTGCATGATGGTTTTATGTAACACATAACATGGAATTTATATTTTATAAATTCAAGCTCAACTATTGATGTCTATACGAGTCATCTTTACGTGTAAACCTATGAACTCACCAACAATTTTGTTGACGTATTTTAGCGTGTATTTTCAGGTAATTAAGGCACATGCACAGCATCAGAAGCATTTCAAGGCTTCCGTTCATTTTGGAGTCGCATCATTTTTCAAAACTCGGAGATTTATTTGCATCATTTTTGATAATTTAATTATGTATTTTAATTTCTGTAACTTGCGAACTACTCTTTATTTAATTCAGGCTATGTAAAAACAATTTCATATTTTCAAGTCATATTAATGTATTTTTGAAAAACGTCCATATAGTGGTCGTTCACTTGATTATGACTATGCTTCCGTGACGTCACGTTTCGTTGCCAACCGGGGTAACGGGGTGTGACAGATTGGTATCAAAGCCATAATTATAGTGAACTAGGGTGCATTAGTACCCTAGACTATAACTACACTTAAGTCTTACAAATTTTAGAAAATATTTTGTAGATAATTAAAGACTATAAATGGACCTTGATGATAGAAACATGTGGAACAACACAATCATCATCTTGCCTGACTCCGAAGATGAGTACACCCCTTTGAGCCCGGAGGTCACAAAGGTGTTCATAGAAGAGGACCCATTCAAGGAAGAGGACCCATCAGAGGAGGAAGATCCCTCCGAAGCAAAATAAACAGAGGAGGAACCCATAGAGGAAGACAAATCCTCCAGCGGATGGGGAGAACCATCCGGAGAGGACCCACCATCCCCGGTGGCCCCCTCCTACACCCCATACCACCCTTAGGTCCCATTTCACCGAACTTACCGCCCCCACCCCAACGGGCCACACATGAAGTTCACGGCCCGAAAGCCCGTAATCATGCCAAGACAGGAGTCTATCCCTATCCCGGCTCCTCAGCCAAGCCCACTACAACAGCGACGGGTAGATGCTCGTAGATGGGGATGGATGCCCGAGACCATCCAAGAGTGGAGGTGAGAGGAGGGAATCCCCTCCCAGTTCGAGGTCGGAAGACCATCCTTCGCACCGATCCCACTACTCACCCAAGAGCCCCTAGACCAGACAGTGCCCCTACTGGTGGAAAGAGCCACCTGACACGATTTTCAGATGCGGCTACTCAACTAGGACATCAGGGAGATCACTTCAAGGATCGAGCGTGAAGAGATGCAGTATACAAACATCTACTGGGCCAACCAGCATGCTCTAACCATCCGGAAAGATGGACTAGAGGAACTCCGTCAGAGACTGGCCGACTGCGAGGCACGCAACGAGGTGCTGACACAACGCCTCAATGCCCTGGAGCAGGGAGAGACCCCTGATCACTCACACACTTAGTGCTTTTCTATCATTGTAATTGTAAGAACTATGAATGTATGTGTTTAAGTTAGAATAGGACTTGAAAATTTTCAGGTAACAACCCGACCCCTATGTAAGAAATTATGTATCAAGCCCGTTATTAATGAAAAATTAAGTTTAACTATGAATCAGTGTTTGTCAAGATGAAAATCACTACCTAAGATTAACTGGTTTGAATCAATCAGAGTACAAAACCAATAACCTTGTACTGAATCAAAGTCCAATTAAGAAGTTTGCGGAATAACACTTAATTGTTTTAAGAAAAGCTTTCAAACATATAACACATAAATATAGTCAACAATCAAATCTTTTGTATTGCACAACTCAATGATTACAATCACCTCTAATCTGTTTGATTAGACGAAGAACACAGATTGTTCTTAGGGATTTACAACCTTAGAGGCTTATGAAAAACTTAATCAGAAAAGCAATTACAACCAAATCAAAACTAGTACGTGCAGACTTACAATAGAAAAACCTATTCTATGTATATATAATGCTTTCTGATTTATTTCCTTGAGAAACTCTGATTTCTTCTGGTAGTAGATATGCTTGAATCTTCAAATATAAATCTTTTCCTGATTTTCAGCACTTTCTGTTTGTTAAACTGTTGAGCAGCTTGAGCTTTATTTGATGAGCAACTTGAACTTTTGCACTGGCAGCTTGAACTTTTGAACTAGCAGCTCGAACTTACTCAACTAACAGTTTGAACTTTGTAATTACACAGAATATCTACTAATAGTTTGAGAAATCTAACTAACAGCTTGACATGCTTAGAATATTTCCCAACAATCTCCCCCTAACTTAAATTCTTTACACAAGACTTTAAGTTTCTATACAAATAAGGAAATAAAACAAAGTAAAACTGTTATCTACAAACTAAGGCATCCAAAAACTTACAGTTGTGAATGTTTCTGCTTAATTGCCTTCAAAAATTATCTTTTCATCACTTCTTTATCACAGTATATCTTCACTGAGCTCAGTTGCATTAACCATGCCCTTGGAAGATCAAAGAATTCAAAATTGAAGAACATGCTGAATCTATTTGCAAATTTGAGTCTATATGTCTTTGATTTCACATACAGATCAACATGAGCATCTTCATATCCTTGGCATCTTCTATATCTTTTCTGATAGATTCTGGATCAAAAATGCTTTTCAAATCCTTTATACTCTGCTTTACCCAAAGTAGTGAAGACCTAGACTGACTTACAGTTCCAATATGGCGCATTCAAGTCAGTTCATCTCTGGTCATCCTCTGTAGAAGGTGAACTATGCTTTTATATTCTTCCTCAGGACCAGCTTCTCTTCTGACTACAAAATGATATTTTAAGTCAATGTCATCCATTGACTTAGCATACCAATATGTAATAGGAGGCTTGGAGAAGTCATGCTGATCGAGGGACTTTTCAATTTCCATCACTTTTTGAAGCTGATGCTCAAACAACACTCTTTTCACCTGATCAAGCTTTGCTTCTTGAATGGCTTCTGATTGAGGATCACTAGCAACAACTTGAACAGGAGGAGAAGGATCATTGACACCAGCTTGATGATCACTTACACCATCTTGAACTTGTTCTTGTTTGCTTTGGACTTGATGGGAGACTTTGGCTGCCTTTTGTTTTTCCATCTCTTCGTCATGTATTTCTTGCAGCTTTTCTGTTTCCCATGACTGAGCCATTTTATTTGGAATTCCAACTGATGAAAAGAAATTGATCAAAAATTTTCTGTGCTCTGCCTTTGAATGCCCTGTTGGCATTTTCCTTTTCTTTTCATTCTGCTTGACCACAAACCCTCTTAGGTAATCACCTAAGGTTTCATCATCCTGCATTGGAGCATGGGTTTGCTGGTCTAGAAGAGCATCCTGTTCCTCTGCTAACTTTCTGGCAAGTGCAGCATCATGAGCAACCTGGGCTTCTTTAGAGGAAAATTTAAACTTTGGAGATTCAATGAGTATGCCCTTGCCCTTATCTTTGGTTGCAGATGTTGTAGCTTGGACTGTACTGACAGGAGCTTGAATTCCTTCTCTGATAACAACTCTATTTGTTCTTATAGGAGCAGCTTGAGTTTCTAGGCTAATAGCTTGAGTAGTTGTTGGGACTGTTAGCCTAGAATCTGGGACTGTTGGAGCTGGGACTGTTGGAGCAGTAGTTGAAGCTGTTTGGACTGAAATAGGGATCTCCTGATTCTCTCCCTTTTTGGATGCATTGGTTTGGCCAGAAGGACCTACAACCTTTGCCATTAGGGTTCGAATCATATTCTCAAGTTGAATGATCTTATTTCCACAGAGGGTTAACCCCTGATGAAAATAATCCGGATGTTGAGCTGCAACTGTCTGTTGGAGTGCTATGATTTGTGCCCCCTGTGTAAGAATAAGGGACTGGTAATGCTCCAATACTGCTACAACAGGTTTCAGCTGAGGACCCGTCAATACCATTAGTTGCAAACTAGCCTCAAGATCAGCAAATGAGAGTGGTGTTTGTGATCTATCACTGGCAGGAATTCCAAAAGTAGAACATCTGGGCCCCTATGTTCTTGGTACTGGGGACTTCCAGATGGTGCTCGCACACCATCTGTTGTCATGGGTGTGGTCTTATTGATGTTGACACTGTCATGTGCCTCTTGTGCAGAGACATCAGTAGTGTCAGCCACAAAACCCATATGGACATCCTCTGTTGGGATGGTCACCTCCAAATTGAGGATTGGAGTGTCCTCAGTGGGTGCCCCTTGGATATTCTGTGCAGAAGTGTCCTCCTGCACAGGGATATTTGGCTCTGGTATTAGGGCTAAGGAGGAAGGAGCTCCTGAAATCATTTTTCTTTTATATAGTATGAGTGGGGATGTGGGTTTGACAGAAGGAGCAGATGTAGTATTTGTATCATGAGGAGTGGGTTGGGGTCCTGGGGGCGAGGCAGTGATGGAAGGCTGAGCCTGCTCAGGACCCTCTCCTCTGTTTATTGGATGGATGCCCAGCATTGCAGAGGGAAATGAGACATCTATATTCAAAAAATTGGCACTAGGTTTTAAAAGTCTATTATTGATGGTAAAGAGTGCCTATGGGAAACATGTATCCTTTTATGTACATTGTAAGTATTGCAAGTTCTTTCAATTTTCTCAGTCAAAATTCGAGGATACATAAAAAATTTCCCATTCTTTAGGGCATGATGCCTTAACATACCCTGAAAAATCATATTTGAAAAATTGAACTGTTGGCCCGTTGATAAACACACTAAGGCAGTGGCTATATTTGAAGAAAATTCTGACCAACTAGTTCTTTTCAGGCTTATGCACTGTTGTATAATATGTACAAGGTATTTCCACTTAGGGGCAAAATGAGCTTTAAAGAAAGTGAAAGAATCAGTAGGGCCCCTATACCCTATAGCAAAAAGGCCTTCATGTAAGGCAGTAAGAGATAGATCTGTTATACCTGCGGCATCTTGAAGATGCAAGTGTTGGCGGATGAGATCCTCAGTGATGGTGATAGTGGTTCCATCAATTTTGGATGTCAAAGAAGTGACTCCATTGATGGTTTTGACAGAGGCATATTTCCAAAACTGTTCTATATGGGATATGTAGATGGTGGGATTAATGGTTAGGGCATGATGGATATGGGAACTTCGAAGGAAGTCCATCATGTCGTGGAATGGTTGAAGGTCAGAGTGTTTGAGAGAATAGGGAAGACAGTTGTGTTTTTTTGACAAACTCCATTGACGACCAAACGGTGATTTAGGGTTTGGGAGAAGTGTGTGTGAATCGCTCAGAGAGAACAGGAAGGATGTGGAAGATATTTTTGCAACTGGTAGTTGCAATTGAACGAAACTGGGACCTTTAAAGGTTTGGGGGTTTTAAAAATATCTAATCCCGCGCATACACTTATAAGAATTTACCAAATTACCCTGCACACTTTGACAGATCAAGTGAAACAACTAACAGTCCGAGTGAAATGAACTAGCAGCTTGAGAAAAGACTGAAGCTGTTAGTTGAAAAGTAAGCATATTCTAATGAAACAGTGTCTCCCCCTTAATCAAGCATAGGAAATAAATATATTCTTCATAAAATAAGAGAGAATGATGAAAAACAAATTAATCCATATTAACCATGCCAATATTTGATACTAAGAAGGTGAACCTTCCTACATTAAATGGTTTTGTAAATAGATCAGCTAACCGATCATCTGTATGAATTTTGGTAACTTGGATTAATTTCTTCTCATTACAATCTCTTATAAAATGAAATCTTATGTCTATATGCTTGGTTTTGGGAAATTTCACTGGATTCTGTACAATGCTTATGGCACTTGAGTTGTCAATATAAATAGGAGTAGATAAGAAGTTCATACCATAGTCTCTCAGTTGATTCTGAATCCACATTACTTGGGAACAGCAGCTTGCAGCTGCTACATATTCTGCTTCAGTAGATGAGGTGGAGACATTTGTTTGCTTTTTGCACTGCCAAGAGACCAGTCTTGCTCCTAGATATTGACATCCACCAGTTGTGGAATTTCTGTTAATGTTGCATCTTCCATAATCACTGTCAGAATAGGCTGTTAGTTCAAGAGGAGAGTCTTTAGGATACCAGAGGCCCAAATGTGGTTGGCCTTTGAGATATCTAAAGATTCTCTTAACAGCAAACATGTGTAAGTCCTTTGGAGCACATTGAAACCTGGCACAAACACAAACAGCAAACATTATATCAGGTCTAGAAGATGTGAGGTACATAAGTGAACCTATCAAGGATCTGTATAAGTGAATGTCCACATCGACTCCATCTTTGTCTGCATCAAGCTGCTTGTGAGTGTCCATTGGAGTACTAGCAACTTTGGTATCTTTGTAAACAAACTTTTCGAGTATGTCTTTAACATACTTTGATTGACTTATAAAAAGTCCTGTGGGCTTTTGCTTGACCTGCAATCCTAGAAAGAAGGTGAGTTCTCCTGTTGAACTCATTTGAAACTTTTTGTGCATCAACGTCTCAAATTCTTTGCACAGACTGTCATTAGTAGACCCAAAGATGATATCATCAACATAAATCTGAACAAGCAAAATCTCAGATTTGATGGACTTCTTGAATAATGTTTTGTCCAGAGTTCCTCTCTTGAATCCATTCTGTAGAAGATATGATGACAGAGTGTCATACCATGCTCTTGGGGCTTGGTGGAGTCCATAGAAGGCTTTGTCTAATTTGTAGACTATGTCTGGATACTTTTAGTCCTCAAATCCAGGGGGTTGACACACATAGACCACTTCTTCAATTGTACCATAAAGGAATGCAGACTTCACATCCATTTGGTATACTTTAAACCCTTTGAAGCTTGCATAGGCTAGGAACAGTCTGATGGCTTCTATTCTTGCTACTAAAGCAAAGACATCATCATAATCTATTCCTTCTTCTTGAGTGTATCCTTGTGCTACTAGTCTTGCTTTGTTCTTGATTACTATCCCTCTCTCATCCTTCTTGTTTCTGAACACCCATCTTGTACCAATTGCTCTCTTTCCTTTAGGAAGATCAACTAGAGTCCATACATTCTGAATCTTGAATTGCGGTAGTTCTTCCTGCATTGCCTCAATCCATGCTGGATCTTTCAAAGCCTCAGATGCCTTTTTAGGTTCTAATTGTGACATGAAACATGCATGTTCAAAGGCAGCTAGACTGAATTCAGGCACTGCTGATTCAATATCAGTAGACTCCTTGTGAACCATTGTCCTTGTCTGTACAGGAGTGCGTGGATCACCCATTATCTGATTGAGAGGGTGATACTTGTGAACTCTGAGTGTCAGCTCTCTGTCTGTCTGAAATGAGGTTCCTAGATTTGTATCATCTCCTTCAGGACCACCTGATGGTTCAAATTCAGGAACAGCTTGACTAGATGATGGGACTGTTTCCCTATGAGATGGAGCTGTTACCTCAGGGCTTGGAATTGGCACTTCATAATTTAGATTTGAATTATGTTGGGCATCCAGTACCCCTGGTGGGTCACAAGATAGAAGTGGTAGAACAGTATACTCATCCCATTGACCAGAATCTTCAACAGTCTGAAACTTTTTGCCAACAGTTTGAACATTTGTGCTACCAGCATGAGAATTTAAGTTGGCAGCTTCAACCCTATTTTCATTAGTTTCTGCAGTATACTCAACAAAGCTCAGAGACTTTGTTAGTGAATCTAAATCAAACAACCAATCAGGACCAGTGCCTTTGACATTTGCAGTGTTTTCATTAAATTCAACATTGGCACTTTCTTCAGTGGTTTTAGACACACTGTTATATACGCTATAGGATTTGCTTTGATTGGAGTATCCTACAAAGAAACCTTCTTCAGCCTTACTTTCAAACTTACCTAAATGAGTCTTAGTGTGAAGAATAGTGCATGAACACCCAAAAGACTTTAGAAAGGCTATTAAGGGAACTCTATGATGGAATAACTCATATGGAATTTTCCCTTGTGATTGAACAACTTGAACCCTATTTAGAACATAACAAGCTGTGTTGACTGCCTCTGCCCAGAAGGTCATTGGCAGTTTGGAATCAGCTAGCATGGTTCTAGCAGCCTCAATTAAATTTCTGTTCTTTCTTTCAGCTACACCATTTTGTTGTGGTGTTCTTGGTGCACTATATTGCCTTGCAATACCTTTAGACTCACAGAACCTGTTTAGGATATGATTTTTAAACTCAGTTCCATTGTCTGACCTGATCACCTTAACTTTTAAGTTGGATTGGTTTTCTATCTTAAGGATAAATGATTTAACTAGCTCAACAGTTTCATCTTTAGTCCTAAGAAAGTAGAACCATGTAAATCTAGTGAAATCATCAACAATAACTAAACAGTAATCTCTTTTATTCAAACTCAAAACAGATGTTGGACCAAAGAGATCCATATGAATAAGATGAAGAGTAGATGAGATTGAATTTACTTCTTTGGCCTTATGAGAAGTTTTGTGTTGCTTGCCTTTAAGGCATGCTACACAATGATCATCACAGATGAACTCCTTTTGTGGTAAACCTCTTACCAAATTCTTTTTGACTAAAACATTCATAGATTTGAAGTTCATGTGACACATCCTTCTGTGCCAAAGAGTAGACTCATTAGATGATGCTTTGGATATCAAACAGCTTAAAGTACTTGATTTGGATAAAATATCTGTGTCTAAACAGTAGACATTGTCCTTTCTTGGCGTTCTAAGTAAAACAAGATTTTCAGGTATTTTAAAATCTTTTGAAAGGACAATGCACTCAGAATCTGTGAATACAACAATATTTTGTTTATCACAGATTTGAGACACACTTAGTAAATTGTACTTCAGCTGTTCAACATACAAAATATCACTGAAAAGCATATTGCATGCTTTGACAGTACCTTTACCTGTGACCTTACCTCCCTTGGAATTACCTCCAAATGCAACAAACCCTCCTTCAAAGCCTTCGAAATTTGACAAGCACTCAGAATTGCCTGTCATGTGCCTAGAGCATCCACTGTCCAAATGCCATCGTGTTTTATGTTGTGACCTGTGGGTGCCCTGCACAAATAAAAGCTTAGTTAGTAGTTGAGTAAACCCAAACCAAGTTGGTTTTGGGTTGTCCTTGTGCATTGACATAACTAAACACTGTTTGTGACTTTTTATACTTAGTGAGATCCACTGGCGGTGTCTGTGAAGAATATTTAGTTATGACATGAGGTATCCAGGTGTTCTTTCCAACCTTTGCATTAACAGTCTCAGATGATCCATTACCAGTTTCAGTTTTAGGCTTAGCAGTTTGAACTGGATTTTTAGTGCTAACAGCTTCAGAGTTTGCACTACCAGTTCCAACTTTAGGCCTGACAGTTTCAACATTTGTATCAACAGTCTGATCTGAGTTTTTGCCTTTAACACACCATATCTGTTTAAAATGCGATTTGGGTTTTGCCAAAACATGTTTTTGGTGCGTGGACTGTTTTTTATTGACTTTTAAGAACCTATGATCAACTTTCTTCTTTGGAACTGGTGGAACAGGAGGTCTGGCCTTTGAATTTTTTGTGTTTTGAACAAATTCCTGTTTCTGAACCACAGTCTGTTTTGCAACAGATGGTTTATACAAGCAATGCCTGGCCAAATGGTTTTTCCTAGCCACAATGGAAACATCTTTTGACTGTTTTGATTGGAGAACCAGTTTTGTTGGACCATAACTGGTTCTTGTTCCTTTGATTTCCCTTACCTGCTGTTGTTTGGGAAACTTTTGGACACCATGCTTTTGGCATGTGCAGATTGGAACAGTCTTACCCCTCTTATTACCTTTTGAGGAAGATGCAGTGTTACAGTTAGAAGGTACAGAAACATGTGGAGCAGCATGGCATACACTCATCTTCTCTTTTCCTTTCTTACTGGGGTAGAGGTTTCTATAGGTACACTCATTATTTTGTGTTCTTTCTCAACCTCTTTGCACTCACAGCCTTCATTTGGAATCAGTTATTCTTTAGATTTAGGACTGTTTTCAAGGATAGGATCTACAGTAGTCATTGACTCATCCAATGGTTCATTAACAAGCCTATCAACAACTTCACTCATGGGATGAATGTATTTGTTGTTGTATGGGGGTGGAGTGGCTCTGTATCCTATACCTTCTTTGGGATTGAGTTGAGATTCAACTCTATCTTTATATTGAACTTCCATTAGGTGTTCCAGCTTTTGATTTGCCAATTTGAAGTTTCCTAAATCTATATTGGCAGATTCTATTTTCTTGTTAGCTTCTAACACCTCCTGTTCAGCCTCATCTAATTTCTTACTTAAAGACTCTATTTTCTTATTCAACTCCTTTTTCTCCCACTCATGATATGTTCTATCATGTCCCATTTGAATCTCATTATCTTTATAGTCATTGATCTATTTTTCAAGATCTTCTATGGCCTGCATGTACTTATATCTCCTTTCTTCCATCTTAGCTAGAGTTTTGCACATGCTCTCATTATGATCTCTGTACTTTTTAACCATATTTTTGCATGATTGAGAGCAAAGTTTAGCATTTACCTCAGATGGTAGTTCAGTGGAAGTGACAATAGATGTTTCTGCCATGAGAGCTTGATTTTGAAACTCCTCTTCTGTCTGATCACTCCAGTCAAACACATTGTCTTCTTGAGAGACAAGTGCTTGTGCTGATGAAGTTTGAATAGTTTGCTAGGGTCTTGGTGGCTGTTGACCTTGGGATCTTCATTCTATGGCAAAGTGTCCAAGCTTGTGACATTTAAAGCATTCAACTTTTGATTTATCAAATGCTGGTTTGCCTTCTGGTCTGGCTTGGAAGTTTGATCCGCCAGTTCTTTTTAGAAACCTTTTAGCCCTCATAGTCAACATTGCATGCTGCCATTTCAAGTCCATCTCTTCTAGATCATCTGGATGGATTTGTTCTAAGTCTTCAGCATTTAGAGCAAACAGTCCATCATTGGCAACAAAAGCTTCATAATGAACTTCAGTAGAATTTCCATCAGCACCTGAAAAGGAATCACAACAGTTAGATTTATCAATCGATGCTGATGACAGCAGAGCAGTGTTATGATTGTATGAAAAGAATTTCTTTTTATTCTCAATCTCAGTTTCAAACACTGTCAGACTGTTGTAAAGATCATCCAATTCGATTTCATCAAGAGTATCTTTTGTTCTCCATTGGGCAGCATAGACTGTCCACTCTTCACCAAGTGATCTAAGAAATTTTCTGTTTACTTCATCTTGATCCAAGCTGACTTTAGCACTCTCCAATTCACTGATAAGTTTGTTAAACCTGTCAAACATTTGAGTAAGGTTTTCATTCTTGCCACTAGAATAGTTTTCATACTGCTGTTTTAGAAGATCTTTTTGATTTCTTTTGGTGCTACCATTGCCAGCAAATCTTTTCTCTAAGGCAATCCAAAGAGAATGAGCAGTATAGAACTTTTTAAACTGGTGTTGATAAGCATTAGGAATGGCCATCTGTAAAAGTGTAAGAGCTTTCACTTCATTCATTCTAGCCTTTCTTTCAAGTTCAGTCTTTGGAGGTGTTTTTATAGGCTTGCCCTCAGCATCAAGTTCATGATCAACTACAGGAGGAAATTCAACAGCTTCCCATATGGCATAATCAATAAATTGAATGTGCTGTTGAATCCTGAGTTTCCACATCTCGAACTCAGTGGGTTTAAGCATAGGCACTTTGAGTCCTTGCCCAGATCTACGGCTGCTGTTATCAAATTCCATTGCAGAAAAATAATTTTAAAAGAAAGCTTCTGACTTTGAAAACAAAGAAAAACCTGTTGCTCTGATACCACTTGTCAAGATCAAAATCACTACCTAAGATTAACTGGTTTGAATCAATCAGAGTATAAAACCAATAACCTTGTACTGAATCAAAGTCCAATTAAGAAGTTTCCGGAATAACACTTAATTGTTTTAAGAAAAGCTTTCAAACAAATAACACATAAATATAGTCAACAATCAAATCTTTTGTATTGCACAACTCAATGATTACAATCACCTCTAATCTGTTTGATTTGACGAAGAACACAGATTGTTCTTTGGGTTTTACAACCTTAGAGGCTTATTAAAAAATTAATCAGAAAAGCAATTACAACCAAATCAAAACTAGTACGTGCAGACTTACAATAGAAAAACCTATTCTATGTATATATAATGCTTTCTGATTTGTTTCCTTGACAAACTCTGATTTCTTCTGGTAGTAGATATGCTTGAATCTTCAAATATAATTTTTTCCTGATTTTCAGCACTTTCTGTTTGTTAAACTGTTGAGCAGCTTGAGCTTAATCTGATGAGCAGCTTGAACTTGAGCAGCTTGAACTTTTGCACTGGCAGCTTGAACTTTTGAACTAGCAGCTCGAACTTACTCAACTAACAGTTTGAAATTTGTAATTACACAGAAAATCTACTAACAGTTTGAGAAATCTAACTAACAACTTGACATACTTAGAATATTTCCCAACAGTGTTTAATGTTATAGAACTGTATGCCATAATAAAATTCGAACCTTTAAGACTCAACTTCTCACACTATGCGCTTTTCTTTGAACTTTAAGATAATGTCACCGAAAAGAGCCATGAACACTGCCGAGATCGAGCAACTGGTCGCACAACGAGTGTCAGCAACTATAGCCACTTACGAAACCAAACGCAATAGCACCACCAATGGCGATGGAGGAGCAAGCCGCACTATGGGAGGATCTGACTCAACTCAGAAAGGGTGTGGTATTAAGGGATTTTTAAGCTGTAAGCCTCGATACTTTAACAACACGGAAGGCGCTGTCGGACTAGTTCACTGGTTCGAGAAATTTGATTCTGTGTTCCGCGTTAGTGGCTGTAACGAGGATGAAAAAGTCAAGTTTGCTACTCACACTCAACATGATAGCGCTGACGGGCCGTCGTTGTGACCTGCAGAAATAATCCATAAATCTAACTACTATCGCAGGGAAGTTAGGATCGAATCCACAAGGAGTGAAGTTGTAATTAGGGTTAGGCGGTTAGCCTTGTGAGTTTTATTGAAAGCACTTTAAATTGTGAATTGTGGATTTGAATGATTTGTTTAGATCAATGACTTACTATTACTTTGTGACTAAAATTAATGGCAAAATAACTAAGTACAGTAGATTAACAATCAAGAGAAGAATAACCATTCACGGAATCACCACGGCATAAGTGTTACTCACTATAATTTCATGCAACAATCACATAGACATAATCAATTGTGCGACTAAATTACTCAAACATGTTTTAACCAATAAATCTCGGCATAGAGTATGCAATATTAATACTTGTCTTAATCCCTAATCTAATGGACTCGACACAAATAATAATACCACGATAAACTATCTTGCTTTTACCAATCAAAACATACAATCATAATCATAGCCGAATGCTTATCATTTACATACACATAATAGATCTCACTCAATACAAATACATCAAAGCATGAGAAATTAAAGTAGAGTAAACTTAGCCGTAGATCCTCTGCAAACGGCTAATGGGATTAGCCGCTCATCCTATGCTCTTCAACAATGTAGATCTGAGTCATTGTGTAGCTTGCGACTCACCGTCTTCGTTCTTTTATCATATATCCACTCCGGCAAGGCTTCGACACACTTTCACACGTTTCGGGACTCTCTCCAAGGCTGCCTCTCGACCTCTATTTATAGAGAAGTCGAGATTAGGGTTCCATAGGCTGTAAAACGCGTTTTTGCGCTGCTCTAGTGCAGGCCTGCGCCCGGATGCGGCTAGGGTTTTGTTGGCATGCACTAGAATGTATCTGGACAGCTGAAATTCTTTATAGTGGAGCGCAGGGTGGCGCAGGCCTGCGCCCCCTTCGGCTCGGTTTGCTCTGAATTTCCTCGAGATGCTTTCTTTTAATATCTTGGCCCTGAAATACAAACTTGGAGTAATAATATGGATTTTACGAAGTATCGGTGCTTAAACTGATCATAAAATGACTATGAAACCATATAAATCATAGACTCACAAGCGCACTGACTTGGTGGAACTCGTATGTCCAATCGGTTAGAATAACAACTTACCAACTCGCCTGGACTGAGTTGAAGCAAATGATGACGGATGAGTATTGCCCTAGAAACGAACTGCAAAAGATGGAGTCTGACTTCTGGAATCTTGCTATGAAGGGAACAGATGTCGCTGGGTACACCAACCGTTTCCACGAGTTGAGTCTACTGTGCCCACAAACGGTCACTCCGGAGTACAAACGTATTGAGCGCTACATTTGGGGACTCGCTCCTCAAATTCAAGGAAATGTTACTGCCTCTAACCCCACAACAATTCAGAGCGCCATTCGGATGGCAAATAATCTAATGGATCAAGTGGCTAGGAGAATGGAGGCAAAGGCAGGGGAGAACAAAATAAAATGGGAAGACAAATCAGGGAAAAGTTCGGGCTCACAATCCAAGAAGCCCGAAACCATCAAAGCATTTGTTGCTGGGACTGAGCCAAGGAAGGGCTATACTGCCAATAAACCGTTGTGTAACCGATGCACCTACCACCACGTAGGTCCCTGTCCAACCCCTTGCGGGCCCAAGATTAAAAGTATAACGCCAACAGAAACAACAGCGACACGCAAAGGAGCTGCTTCGAATGTGTGATAGCTGGGCACTTCAAGAAGGACTGCTCGAAGTTAAGGGACGGTGGTGGTGCTCAAGGGAGAGCTTTTGTGTTGGGAGCCGGTGATACCCGTCAAGACCCCAACGTAGTAATGGGTACGTTTCTCCTTAACGATATATATGCTTATGCACTATTTGATACCGGGGCTGATAGAAGTTTTATATCTACTAAGTTTAGTGAACAACTGAATGCCACTCTTTCCCCATTAGACAATACTTATGTCGTAGAATTAGCTGACGGAAAGTTGATTAAAGCAAATAGTATAATTAAGGAGTGTACGTTAAAAGTGACAGATCATCCATTGAAGATAGACCTGATGCCTATCGAACTCGGAAGCTTCGACGTAGTTATTGGTATGGATTGGTTGTCAAACAACCATGCCGAAATCCTATGTGGTAAGAAGGTCGTAAGAATACCACTTAAGAAAAAGAAAGTCCTAACAGTCTAAGGAGAAAGAAAGAATCGTCAGTTGAACGCTATCTGTGGTTTGAGAACACTGAAGTGCCTTCGAAGAGGTTGTCAAGCAGTATTAGTTCAACTAGTGGAGAAGGAGTCGAATGAGAAGCGACTCGAAGAAATCCCGGTAGTTCGTGACTACCCAAAAGTCTTCCCTGAGGACTTGCCTGGACTTTCACCAGCTAGGAAAGTAGAACTTCAAATGGACTTGGTGCCTGGAGCTGCACCTGTCGCACGAGCACCCTACCGATTGGCACCAAATGCAAGAGTTATCCAATCAGCTGTAAGAGCTGTTGGAAAGGATTCATCCGACCAAGTTCCTCACCTTGGGGAGCTCCGATCTTATTTGTAAAGAAGAAGGACGAATCCTTTAGGATGTTCATCGATTACCGAGAGCTGAACAAGTTAACGATAAAAAACTGATAACCTCTCCCCAGAATCGATGACCTGTTCGATCAGCTGCAAGGATCCAGTTACTACTCTAACTTTGATTTGCGGTCTGGATATCATCAAGTTAAAGTGCGGGAGGAGGATATTCCAAAAACAGCTTTCAGAACTCGTTATGGTCATTACGAGTTTCAGGTGATGCCATTTGGTTTGACCAATGCACCAGCAGTATTCATGGATCTCATGAATCGTGTATGCAAACCCTATTTAGACAAATTCGTTATTGCCTTCATAGATGACATCCTTATCTATTCCAGAAGCAAGGAGGAGCATGAGCAGCATCTGAAGTTGATTTTGGAGCTTCTAGAGAAAGAACAGCTATACGCCAACTTTTTCAAGTGTGAATTTTGGCTGCGAGAAGTAAAATTCCTTCCGCATGTGGTCAACAGCCAGTGAATACAAGTGGACCCATCGAAAATTGTGGCCATTAAGAACTGGGCAACTAGTAGAACTCCCACGGAAATCCGTCAGTTCTTAGGTCTTGCCGGTTATGATAGGCGATTTATTGAAAACTTCTCGAAGATAGCTGGTTCCCTAACGAAAGTGACTCGAAAAGATGTGAAGTACAACTGGGGTGAAGATCAGGAAACAACATTCCAACTATTAAAGAAAAGGTTGTGTAGTGCACCTATTCTATCCTTACCCGAAGGAACATAGAAGTTCGTGGTCTACTGCGATGCCTCACACAATGGATTGGGTTGTGTGTTATTGCAGAAAGATAAAGTTATCGCTTATGCATCGTGACAACTTAAAGTCCATGAGGTAAACTATATAACTCATGACCTGGAGCTCGGAGCTGTGGTATTTGCTCTTAGAATATGGAGGCACTACCTTTACGGTACTAAGTGCACAGTGTTTACGGACCACAAGTGTCACACCCCGTTACCCCGGTTGGCAACGAAGCGTGACGTCGCGGAAGCATGGTCATAATCAAATGAACGACCACTATATGGACGTTTTCAAAAATACATCGATTTAACTTCAAATTCGAATATTGTTTTACATGACCAAAATAAAGCGTAATCAATTCGCAAATTACAAAGATTCAAATACATAACCGTATAACATTAATAATGCAATTAAATCTCTGAAGGTTTGAAAATTTATGTGACTCCAAAAGTACGCAAGCCTTGAAATACTTCCGATGTAGTGCACGTGCCTTAATTTCCTGAAAATACACGCTAAAATACGTCAACAAAACTGTTGGTGAGTTCATAGGTTTACACGTAAATATGACTTGTATGGACAACACAGTTGAGCTTGAATTTATAAAATCATAAATTCCATGTTATGTATTACATAAAACCATCATGCAACCGAAACTTAATTATGAGTTTGCCCTGTGCAGTATTCCCATACGTATACCGTAATGTTAAATATATATGGACCCCTTAGCAGTTGGAGCGACCAACCTAGGTGGGGGACATTAATCCCGATAGATCTATCCATAATATATTCGCGTTAACATAAAAATGTAACTAACGGTTCATGATCTGAGGGCTGATGGAACCACATGTGTAATACATAAAAATGTAACTAACGGTTCATGATCTAGTACTATTATAGAGTTTGACTTATATTATTTATTTACAACACCATACACAATCACCATCATATCTCTTCACTCTTTCACTTCATCAAGAATTCACACTCAACCTCCATATCCTTCATCATTTCAATCTACTATTTCCAACTATAAATAAGAGATCAAATTCACTTCATTTTCACATCTTGCAAACACAAAAACACTCTCCTTTATTTCTCTTAAAACAGGCCAAAGAAGCCTCCCCAATCCAAGAATTTGCAACTTTTATTTCTTCAAGTATTTCACAGAAATTCTTGTGCAATTAGTTCAAGAACAAGTCTTCTACTAGTTTGCATCCTTCTAATACCCCAAAGTAAGTAAATACTACCTTATAATCTCCTATATTTATGTTTATTTAATTCTTGCATAATATAGATAATCACCAACAACAACAAGTTTCATTAAAACTCAAGTTTATAAATCACTAGTTTTGTTTTAAAGTTTGTTTCTTCAAATGTGTTTATAAATATATAAACACATTATGTAAGTATGAATATTATAAAAATAAGTTATATAAATGTGTTTCATAACCTTCTATACATGTGGTTTGTGAATAAACAACAAAGATCACAAGTTGCTTCAAGGTTATGAAATCCGGATTTTCTGCAGAAATGTTACATCGACTTTAAAAATCATAACTAATTCAAAACTTAACGAAATGAGTTGATTCTTGTCTCAAAAGTTATATCTATGTCTTAACTAAAAATCTGGAGGTTTTTATAATTTAATCTGGAGTTTTGATCCCCCAAATATTATTTGTGAACCAAAAGGTTTAACAGCTCAAAAGTGGCCAACATGAGGTTTTTAACGAGCCTTTCCCCAACCTAAACACCTCAAAAAATGACTGTTCTTAACTTGAAATATTCTTTGTATATAGTAGTTTTATGAATATGACAACCAAAGCCCAAATCGTTTTGGAGCTTGGTCAAAAACAGCCTCAAAGTAGGCCGAAAAACCTTTAAAAAGATGATAACTTATATATATATATATATATATATATATATATATATGTATATATATATATATATATATATATATATATGTATATATATATATGGGAGTTATTAAGTCCCTCATATCATATAGGAGTCGGTTAAACACCTCAAGTCATCAACAAAATCTACGTTTTTACGCTCGTTTTGCCATCAATTTACGATGAGTCTTCATAGCCCCAATTTTCATATTGCTATATTTTGGGGTAGAAATACATGCTACGTTTTCATATGGACATAGAAACTGCTTTATTTCTATTATGTATTGCACATGTAATTTCATCACGCCCTCATATCATGGACCGTTAGTTACATTTTTATGTAAGTGCAAATATATTATGGATAGATCCTTTGGGATTAATGTCCCCCACCTAGGTTGGTCGCTCCAACTGCTAAGGGGTGCATATATATTTAACATTACGATATTACATTGGGGAATACTGCATAGGGCAACTCATAATTAAGTTTCAGTTGCATGATGGTTTTATGTAATACATAACATGGAATTTATATTTTATAAATTTAAACTCAACTATTGATGTTCATATAAGTCATCTTTACGTGTAAACCTATGAACTCACCAACAATTTTGTTGACGTATTTTAGCGTGTATTTTCAGGTAATTAAGGCACGTGCACAGCATCGGAAGCATTCCAAGGCTTTCGTTCATTTTGGAGTCGCATCATTTTTCAAAATTCGGAGATTTATTTGCATCATTTTTGATAATTTGATTATGTATTTAAATCTCCATAACTTGCGAACTACTCTTTATTTTATTCGGGCTATGTAAAACAATTTCATATTTTGAAGTTATATTAATGTATTTTGAAAAATGTCCATATAGTGGTTGTTTACTTGATTATGACTATGCTTCTGTGACGTCACGTTTCGTTGCCAACCGGGGTAACAGGGTGTGACAATATTGTTTATTGCTCTCCCGAAATACTATAACTGCAAAATACATTTGATCATACCAAGACATTTATTTAATGAATATCAATATCAGATAGTTATGAATTATATTCATATTCGCACACAAGCATGCATAACGCTAATGGGGATTTTATTTGTAGTATATCCTCATTCGTTATATTTTGAAATGAACTCAAAATATCGATTTTCATTTGATCCCATATCAATGCATGACCAAATTCTAATTACTTTCCATGATTCTGATCATAACTCATATTGATTTAAATATAATGAACATTTCATTTATCAAACTTTGTATTGTTATTTACTGGACTTGAACACATTTATATGTAACAGTTTTACTCATGTGTTTTTGTCTAGCAGTTCAATAGATCAAAACTTCTCATTGTTCTTCTTCAAGAACACTGTGTCTTTTGAATACAACTCAGTAACGTTTAGTGGGTTTGACTGGTATTTTGCATAAGTTTAGTGCACATTATGACACAATACATATCCAAATGGATTTGTATACATTCTAGCTTATTACATATGCTAGAAAATTGAGCCATACTCAATTAATGTCACTTGAAGTTACGAAGAATTCATTCACGGTTCCTTGTATCTTGATCACTTATCAAGATTTCGTCAACTTATGTAACTTAACTTAAATTTCTTTACATCTTTTTCTATAGATATTATAAGTTGTTTCTTTCAACTTCTGTATTTAAAAACAATTCCTAAGCAATATATAATCTTGTTATGATGGAATTTTATTTTCAATAAGAACCATGTCTCATTCATACACAATTGGCCTCTTTGAGTCGCACCCTTCCTCTTCATTTGATGTTCCCTTCTTCTTTCATGTATGGAAATGTCTCCCTTGTTCCAATTTGCAAACCCTAATTCACATTTCATTAATCAAGGCTTTAATTTAGGTTCAATAATTAATCAATAATTATCAAAGGTTTACAACCTTTGATAATATCTTCCATTTCATAAATGGAAAGTCATTTCAAGCCAAGAAACAAATTCCTATAGAAAACCACTTATGAAATTTGTATTTGTTGCGGGTTGCTGCCCCTTGATCACCACCTTGACCCCGCCTCTTGGACCCCACTAGGGCAAGCAACCCATAAGGGGTGTAGCCCCTCCATTTTAACGCTTGGGTCTTGATTTTGGCCAAACTCATACGAGTGTGGATGTAACATCCGACACTAAACCATGTTAGCAACTATGACTTAAACATTATTTATTAGCAAGTTATAACCTAATCAGTGGTCATTAGCAATTAATCAAAGTGATTAACAAAGTTCATAAGGAAATTCAATTCAATTAGAAACAATTTTATCGGTGCGATGAATCGGCAAATCAATTAATCCGATCCATTTACAATATGATGGATTAATTCAACTAAGTACCTAATTAAATTAAGATTTGTGACACTAATCATGCATTAATACACTTACTTAACATTAATTATGCAATAAAACAATTCATTAAACAAATGCATTCAAAAGTATTTATGAAATTACAAATAAAAAAAAATACAAGAATACATTTCTAAATACTTTTATGCAAAAAAAAAAAAAAATACATGAAAACATCACCAAAAATCCGGCCCTAGCTTGTACTACATAGGGTTTGACTTCATTTTTTTAATATCAAACTCCATAACACATCAAAATCAAATCCTCATTCACCATCTTCTTTCACTTCAACCAAATTCACACTCCACCTCCATTTGATGATCAAATATTCCCTATAAGTAGAGGACTTATCTTCACTTCATTTCCACACTTTCACAACACAAAAATCTCTCTTTCTCTGTTCTTTAGAATCCGGCCACACACACACATATTGCACACAACTTTTCTTTCAAGTGTTCTTCATTTTTGCAAAGTGTTCTTGGTGAAATCTTTCAAGATCCAACCTTTTTCTCATTTGCATACTTCTTATACGCCAAATTAAGTAAATACTAACTTATAATCTTTTATATTTATGTTTATATAAGTCTTGCATAATATATATAATCACCAACAACAACAATTTTCATAAAAACTCAAGTTTATAAATCACTAGTTTTGTTTTCATCAAATGTGTTTATAAATATATAAACATATTATGTAAGCATAAATATTATGAAAACAAGTTATATAAATGTGTTTTATAACCTTTTATACATGTGGTTTTTGAATAAACAACAAGAAACACAAGTTGTTTCAAATTTATAAAATCCAGATTTTTGGCAGAAATATTACGCCGACTTTGAAAAATCATAACTAATTCGTAACTTAACGAAATGATTTGATTCTTGTCTCAAAAGTTAGATCTATGTCTTAACTAAAAATATGGAGGTTTTAATAATTTAATATGGAGTTTTGAACCCTCAAATATTATTTGGGAACCCGGAAGTTTGACAGCTTAAAATTGGCCAACATGGGGTTTTTAACGAGCTTTTTCCCCAACCTAAACAACTTGAAACATGGCCGTTCTTAACTTTAAAAATTCATTGTATAAAGTAGTTTTATGTCTATGTGTAACAACCTAATTTTTGATCTAGTCGTAAACTCAGTAATATTTTGAACCGATAATGCAATAATGTTGAATTATTTGAATTATAATTTAATTAATAATGAAATATTAATTAAATTATATAAATATTTAATTTATGAATTAATTAATTATTTATTAAAGAAAACTAAATAAAAAGAGATATAATATACAAAAATGAAAGTGAGTTAGCTAGCAAACATAACTAGACGACGTATATAAACGAGAATCAAACTCAAAGATCAGATTCGACTCTCTCTCTCTAGCTCTCTCTCTCTAAACTCTCTCTCTAGCTTTCTCTCTCTAACTTCTCTCTAGAAATTCTTCTAAACCGACCGTCCGATTATCAAGATAAATATACCGTTAGGAAGATCTCGGCGAATACTACGCGATTATACCAAATTCCTGCGTGAGATCATACGAATTGAGGTAAGATTTTATAATTTTACGTTTTATATATATATTCGGTATTTCGAATCTATTAAACTTTATGAAATTTAAAGCTATTTTATCAGATTTAACTAAAGATAAGTATAAGATAATCGAACATAGGCTTAATATTGATTATATATGTGATTTATGCCTTAGAAATCCAAGTTTTAGAGTTGTAAATATGATCAGATTCGAGGATATTATGATCAGATTCGAAAATGCATAGAACAGACTCGAAATGGTGTTAGATTCGAAAATATTCAATTAGATTCGAATTGGGTGTATGGTTCGAATCTAATCATCTAGATTCGAGATTATGTAGGTTCGAATCTATGTGTTCGAATCTAGGAAAGTGCATCGAATCTAAGTCTTAAATTCAAATCTATATGCATGGATGGCTTGAATCTATATCACTAATTCGAATCTATCCCTTAGAATCTATTCTATAGAAGCTTCGAATCTAAGTCATCAGATTCGAATGATATGTATTCGAATCTGATCTATGTTCTCGAATCTAGTTAGTTAAACTCGAAATGTGTAGGTGTTTCGAATCTGATGCCTTTAAATTCAAAATCTGATTTGTTCCAAGCTTAAGATGATATATGAACAAACAATTATCAGAATCAGATAAAATAAAGATCTTAACGACTAAAGAAATGATAATAATGATATGATATGATAATTCTGGACAGGTTCAGTGAAATTCTGAACATCTAGACAAAGATTTTAAAAGATTTAAAGCGGGTCAGAGATTTGATTTGACAGAGAAAAGAATTGACAAAATCCTGAGATAACTCAGGTGGCAGATTCATATATCTGTTTGACCAAGACCCAACACTGTGAGTTATAGATATTCGAATTGAACATGCAAAGATCCGTTTGAGATATATTGATGCTGTTACTTTATTTGACACTCATTTATCAGCTGGATTGAGACCTGTGCACACCATGGATGGGTGTTGCCCAGTGAATCATGATAGCTAATTGCTTATCATTTCATATTGCATTTATTAGCACTTCAGACTTTGCTTTATGATTCATTGATATCATGACTTCTAAGACTTATACTTATTTCATTGATCAGACTTGATAAGATTTATTCAGCTTGACTAGCCCTTATGGTCTATTGTTCTAGACCCGGCTATTTCACCAGTTCTTATGAACTTGGTAATGACCTCCGATGTTCGGCCATGTTGACCTACTGGTAGCTAGCCCAGTATGTGGCTGATCCCCACGATATAAGCGTGAGTGTGGTTTGAACATCATCCGATCTAGATACTATATCTCAATCATGATGACGGCTGTAGCGGCAGCCAAGACTTATCACGCTTAGATTAATAACTCCGCTTGACACGCATGTTAATATTGAAAATCTATAAACTCACTAAGCTTTGCTTACAGATGTTGCTTTAATATTTTACAGGAAAAAGCAAAGGAAAGTCACCTGCCGGACCTAGTTCTTAGGTCTTACACGATCAAGACAGAAGTATCATAGACCTCTACTCAACGATCTCATTTTGGTACTAATTGGATGATGATACTGTGGTGATCTGGGTAGATTTATTTTGATAATATGATGACATGAATTAGATTAGACTTGTGCCCTTTATAAGTTTAATTTGAAAACCGTAACTGTATTAAACTTAAATCTTAATAGCTTGTACTGTAATTTAATTTTCCGCATTATAATTACTCTATCTTAGTTTGATTGATATCGTATTGCATGATGTGGGACCTAGACTGGTGAGAACTGCCCCGTAAGGGGTGGTCTTCACACTATGAAACTCAAAGGTCAAATCGTTTTGAAGCTTGGTCTAAAACAGCCTCAAAGTAGGCCGAAAAACCTTTAAAAAGCAGGAAAAATTATATATATATATATATATATATATATATATATATATATATATATATATATATATAAATTTGACGTTTTAAGTGAGTTTTATTTATAAACTTGTAAAGTTGAGTGATTTAAAACATAAAAACCTTTATACATACATATTATCATATATATGGGAGTTATTAAGTCCCTCATATTATTTAAAACTCAGTTAAAAGCGTCTGGTGTCGTCACTCATCAACAACGCAAAAACCGTCGTTTTTACGCTCTTTTTGCCATCACACTTGCGTTGAGTCTTCATAGCCACTATTTTCACAATGTTATGTTTTGCGGTAGAAATACATGCTACGTTTTCATATGGACACAGAAACTACTTCATTTCTATTATGTATTACACATGTGGTTCCATCAGCTCTCAGATCATGAACCGTTAGTTACACTTTTACGTAAGAGTGAATATATTATGGATAGATCTATCGGGATTAATGTCCCCCACCTAGGTTGGTCGCTCCAACTGCTAAGGGGTGCATATATATTTAACATTATGGTATTACATTGGAGAATACTGCACATGGCAAATCATAATTAAGTTTCGGTTGCATGATGATTTTATGTAATACATAACATGGAATTTATGTTTTATAAATTCAAACTCAACTATTGATGTCCATACAAGTCATATTTACGTGTAAACCTATGAACTCACCAACAATTTTGTTGAGTTATTTTAGCGTGTATCTTCAGGTAATTAAGGCACGTGCACAGCATCGGAAGCATTCCAAGGCTTCCGTTCATTTTGGAGTCGCGTCATTTTTCAAAAACTCAGAGATTTATTTGCATTATTTTTGTTAATTTAATTATGTATTTAAATCTCTGTAACATGCGAACTACTCTTTATCTTATTCGGGCTATGTAAAACAATTTTCATATTTTGAAGTTATATTAAGGTATTTTTGAAAACGTCCTTATAGTGGTTGTTCAGTTGATTATGACTATGCTTCCGCGACGTCACGCTTCGTTGCCAACCGAGGTAACGGGGTGTGACAGTGGACTTCACACCACCGCACTCATTCTAGTTCCAACCAAAGTAAACAAAACAGGCTAAGGAATTACACTAACATAATAACATTGTTTTATCCAAATGATGAAACGAAAAATAATAACCCAATTCCTTACATTATGAGCAATAATGTGGAGAAAAATGCAACTTGTTCATCAGTGCTCATATTTATTCCACCTAACCATTGAAGCATGTCACACAACTTTGTAAAACACCATCGATTCATCCTAAGTTGTGACATGCACTCTGATAAGCATAACGATGCATTATTGTGTATCGATCTATGTTTGACTAAATGCTTCTAATGTGTGGTTTATTAATCTAGTATTCTTCTAAATAAAATATTAAACGGTCATACAAGTGCTTCCATTATTTGGTTCAAAAAGTCAAAAATTAATTGGTTTATCTTAAGCATACATCGTGAACTTGTTAAACTAAGTCGGGCAATTTCTTGTAACACGAAATACAATATATAACTAGTTTGATAAACTATGTCACATAACAACTATATATACAAAAACTACATATAAAGTATGTACAGTTAAACATGAATTAGCAATATGTAAGTAGTTTGATGAACTATACAACACATAACAACTATATGAACATAAAGTAATATAAAGTATACACAATTAAACATGAATAAACAATATATAACTAGTTTGAGAAACTATACATCACACAACAACTATGTATACATAAACTACAAACAAAGTATACACAAATAAATGTGAATAAACTATATGTGATAAGTTTAATAATGTAAATACCATCCTAGCAATCATGTAAGGCTCATGATGGAAAAACCCTAGGGTGTTTTTGGATTTTTTTTGTCCAGCATCACAAATCCTTTGTTTTCTAGATCTTGAACTGTGGATCGTCATGATTTTTTGTCAAAAACTTGTAGTTCTCAAAAGTTTATCCCAAAATCTCAATAGTAATTATACAGTGGGGGGGGGGGGGGGGGGGGCGAAGGGGTGAATATAGTTTAAATAACTTCACAAAGATTTTTCTCATTGTTTGTATGTTATATTAAAAGGTATGTTAAATTACAAATAAGTTTGGATTGCAGAATTATCTGAACTGAGATGACAAATTTAACAATAGGTTACACTAGTCTAAGACACACTTATTTACAATGAAATGACTCAGTCAGACTCACTCACTATTTACACACTTAGTGTATGTGTTACAAGGCTTAACAGAAACTTAAAGGACGGGGGTTCACTTAGAATAGCTTAGACACACTTAGCTTTGTCACTCAAGTTGAAGTAAGAATGTGCATGCATGGATTGCCAAACTCTCTTTGCATACAATTGTTTTATCTCTCCTTGGAAGTTTCCTTTTATAGTCTCACAGAGGATCGAAGTAAAGCTTTTTCATTGGTTGTAGAGAAAGCGGGAACGTCTCACAAGGAGACGAACTTACTTTTCTGCAACAAGACAAAACTGACAAAAGTTATTTTTGTCTTCATACTGCAAAATCTTTGTCTTATATTTTTTGTCTTCTGTTGTTAGCTTTATCCAAAGAAGCAAATCAACTATAACCTTTAACCTTCTTATAAAGCCATTTTGATATAAAAAAATGGTCTGTTACCTTTTTCAAATATCTCCTTTGTCTTCATGTGACAGAACAACTTTGGCAGAGTTGCATAAGTTCTGCTTTCCACTTCGTCTTGAATCTTCAAGCTGATCCCAACGTTTAAAACATTACATGATGATTTGGAAACACATTTCAATAAGTGTCAAACCTATTCACAAAGAACAGAGCACTTAACTATGTCAAACATGTTCGAAAGACATGAACAACTTAGTCACAAATTGTCAAATATGTTTAACTAATGAGGACAGTTTTTAAATACTGCCAAGTTACAACTTATGTTAACATATGTAAACCAGACATAGGCTTAGCATTAAAAATCAACACAAGGTTTGATTGAGATATTAGATAGCCTAACAATCTCCCCTAAGTGTATCAAACAGGTTTGATCAAAGATCTCTGTGACATCCTGCTTGTAATTTCATGCAACTCCCAAGATTAAGCTAAGCAATTGTCATGCTAATAAAATAACTTAAGTTTATTACAAACTACCTTTTACGTAAATAAATAATTACAATGCTACACATTATTTATGTGCTAATATGCTAAAAGGTATACATGTATCATCTATTGCATTAGAGTTATTACAAGATTCTACCCGACCATGCACAATTTTTACAAGAAAAATACTATTAAGAATGTTGTGGTCTCCCGAATTCAAGCCAAAAACATAAGAAGATGGTCTTGCTGTACCCGTGCCTGTAACAACCCGCACAAAATCAGGTTAGCAATTATAACTTAATCAGTAGTTATTAGCAAGTTATAACCTAATCAGTGGTCATTAGTAATTAATCAAAGTGATTAACAAACTCATAAGGAAATTCATTACAATTAGAAACAAATTCATCGGTGAGATGAAACGACAAAGTAATTAATCCGATCGATTTACGATATGATGGGTTAATTCAACTAATTGCATAATTAAATTAAGATTAGTGACACTAATCATGCATTAACAAACTTACATAACTTTAATATGCAAGACTAAACAATTCATTAAACTAGTGTATTCTTAAATATTTATAAAATTACAGAAAAAAGAAAATACAAGAATACATTCTAAATACTTTTATACAAAAAAAAAATACATCATAAATACAACATCAAATCCGGCCACTAGCTAGTATAACTAGCTTTTGACTTTCTTTTATTAAAACAACCATACACCATCAATATCATATCTCATTCACATCTTCCTTTCATTTCAATTGAAGATTTGCACACAACCTTCAAATCTTGCATCTTTTCAAGACCAATATTCCTCTATAAATAGAGAGCTCATTTCTCACTTCATTCACACCTCCAAAACACAAAATTCTCTCTTCTTTCTTCCTCTCATATCCGGCCAAAAGGATTGCAAAAACACCAAAGTTGCAACTTTTGTTCTTCAAGTGTTCTAAGAGTTATTTTGTGCAACTAAGTTCAAGATCAAACTAAGTTTAAGATTAGTTGCAACGACGACGGGTAGACGGAAGACGTTGGGGTTGGATGCCAGACACCCTCCAGGAATGGAGGCGAGAGGAGGGAATCCCCTCCCACTTTGACATCGGAGGACCATCCTCCGAGCAGATCCCACCCCTCACCCAAGAACCCGCAGCCCAAACTGTACCTCTACTGGTGGCAAGAGCCACCCGACACGACCTCCAGCTTTAGCAGCTTAGCCAAGAGGTCGGAGAGATCACATCTAGGATAGAACGAGAAGAAATGCATAATACAAATATCTAGTGGGCCAATCAAGATGCACACTTGATTCAGCAAGACGGATTAAACGAGCCCCAACAACGTCTGGCGGATTGCGAGGCACGTAACGCCGCACTGACGCAGCGGCTCAACGCTCTGGAGCGAGGAGAGACCCCTGACCACTCCCACACCTAGTTATGTATGATATAAACTTGTAATTCTATTATTTCTTTTAAAATCTAGGAAGTAGTAGGACCCGATGTAATCAAATTACTTGAAATATTTCGGGTAAAACCCGACCCCTATGTAACAAAAAAATTAAATCAAGTATCAATGAAATTGGTGTTACGTACTTGCAAAATATATGTGCAACAATGTGCTACAATTATGTGTTCTTTTTTAAATTCATAGTCAATAGATTCGCTCCTTATACCATTTATATTAATTTATTTAAGATAATGCCACCAAGGAGAGCAACGAGCGCCGCTGCAATTGAGCAACTCGTTGCTCAACGAGTGGCTGCTGCTATAGCCACGTATGAAATGAATAGAAATAGCGTTAAAAATGATGATGGAGGAGCAAGAGGCACTGTGGGAGGAACAGACACAAATCAAAGGGGGTATGGCATAAAAGGATTTCTGAGCTGCAAGCCCCGATACTTTAACGGAATGGAAGGTGCGGTCGGGCTAGTTCTTTGGTTTGAAAAACTTGAATCTGTCTTCCGTGTCAGTGGCTGTACCGAGGATGTGAAGGTCAAGTTTGCCACTCACACCCTGCAAGATGGCGCTTAACATGGTGGAACTCTTATGCCCAGTCAGTTGGAATCGACACGACTTATCAACTTGCATGGACGGAGTTGAAACAAATTATGACGGATGAAGACTGCCCAAGAAATGAACTGCAGAAGATGGAATCTGAATTCTAGAACCTGACAATGATGGGTACGGATGTCGCTGGATACACAAATCTTTTTCATTAACTAAGTCTGCTAAGCCCACAAGTGGTCACTCCCGAGTAAAGCGTATCGAATGCTATATTTGGTGACTCGCTCCTCAGATTCAAGGGAATGTAACGCATCCAATCCAACCACAATTCAAAGCGCCATTCGGATGGAGAATAACTTAATGGATCAAGTGGTAAGACGGGTAGATGCTAACGCTGGAGAGAACAAGAGAAAGTGGGAGGATCCTTCGGGGAAAAGTTCGGCCTCACAAGCTAAGAAGCCCGAAACCATTAAGGCGTTTGTTGCTGGGGCCGAACCAAGAAAGGGTTTACCCAGGCAACAAACCACTGTGTCACAAGTGTACCTACCATCACATAGGTCCCTGTCCTACCCCATGCGGAAAGTGTAAGCGAATTGGTCATCTGACCAAAGATTGTAGGAGTAACAACAACGGAAACAACAATGACGCTCAAAGAAACTGTTTTGAATGTGGGAACGTTGGGCATTTAAGAAGAACTGCCCAAAGTTAAACAACAATGGTGGAGCCCAGGGAAGAGCATTTGTGTTGGGAGCTGGTGATGCTCGACAGGATCCCAACGTTGTAACAGGTACGTTCCTTCTCAACGATGTATATGCTTATGTGTTATTTGATACTAGGGCTGATAGAAGTTTTATATATACTAATTTTAGTGAACAATTGAATTCCTCTCTTTCCCTACTAGACACTGCTATGCCATAGAGTTAGCTGATGGTAAGTTGATTGAAAGAAATAGTGTAATTAAAGAGTGCACAATAAAGTTAGCAAATTATCCCTTTAAAATAGACTTTATGCCAATTGAACTTGGGAGCTTCGATGTAGTTATCGGGATGGATTGGGTATCAGATAATCATGTGGATATCCTGTGTGGTAAGAAAGTTGTGCGTATACCACTGAATAAGAGGAAAGTCCTTACAGTCCAAGGAGAAAGAATGAACCCGCAATTAAACATCATATCTGGTTTAAGAACTCTGAAGTGCCTCCGAAAGGGATGTCAAGCAGTAATAGTACACATGATGGAGAAAGAGTCAAAGGAGAAGCGACTCGAACAGATTCAGTGGTTCGTAATTACCCCAAAGTCTTTCCTGAAGACTTGCCTAGACTTCCACCACCTAGGCAAGTAGAATTTCAGATCTACTTGGTGCCTGGAGCTGCACCTGTGGCACGAGCACCTTAGTGACTACCCCCATCAGAGATGCCAGAATTATCTAACCAGCTGCAAGAGCTTTTGGATAAGGGATTCATTCGACCAAGTTCCTCACCATGGGGAGCTCCGGTCTTGTTCGTAAAGAAAAAGGATGGATCTTTTAGAATGTGTATAGACTATCGTGAGCTGATTAAGTTAACAATCAATAACCAATACCCTCTCCCCAAAATAGACGACTTATTCGACCAGTTGCAAGGATCTAGCTTCTATTCAAATCTTGACATGCGGTCAGGATATCATCTAGTTAAGGTACGTGAGGAGGATGTTCCAAAGACGAATTTCAGAACTCGTTATGGTCACTATGAGTTTCAGGTGTTGCCATTCGGTTTGACCAAATGTGCCAGCGGTATTCATGGATCTTATGAATCGCGTATGCAAGCCCTATTTAGACAAATTCGTTATTGTCTTCATAGATTACATCCTTATTTACTCACGAAGCAAGGTTGAGCACGAACAACATCTGAAGTTGATTTTGGAGCTGCTAGAGAAAGAACAGCTATACGCCAAATTTTCAAAATGTGATTTTTTGCTGTGAGAAGTAAAATTCCTTGGTCATGTGATCAACCGTCAAGGAATACAAGTAGACCCGTCGTATATCGAGGCCATTAAGAACTGGGCAACTCCTAAAACTCCCACGGAAATGGCTTCAGTTCTTAGGTCTTGCCAGTTATTATAGGCGATTTATTGAGAAGTTCTCCAAGATAGCTAGTTCTTTAACAGAGTTGACTCGGAAGGATGTAAAGTACAACTGGGGTGAAGAACATGAGTCATCTTTTCAACTGCTAAAGAAAAGTTTGTGTAGTGCACCTATTCTATACCTACCCGAAGGAACTGAGAATTTCATGGTATACTGCGACGCCTTACACAATGGATTGGGGTGTGTGTTAATGCAGAAGGATAAGGTTATCGCTTATGCATCACGACAACTTAAGACCCATGAGGTGAACTACACAACACATGACCTAGAGCTTGGAGCCATAGTATTTGCCCTTAAGATCTGGAGACACTACCTTTTACGGTACAAAGTTCACCGTGTTTACAGATCATAAGAGTCATCAGCACATTCTAAACCAGAAAGAGTTAAATATGAGGCAACGTCGTTGGGTGGAGCTGCTAAGTTATTATGATTACGATATTCGTTACCACCCGGGCAAAGAAAATGTTGTAGTCGATGCTTTAAGTCGGAAGGAACGAGTTAAGCCTTTAAGAGTCCGAGCCATGGTCATGACTATGCAATCAAACCTGAACTCCCAAATCCTTGAGGCACAGAAAGAAGCGGTCAAGGGAGAAAACCTGTTGGATGAAACCCTGAGAGGCATGGATAAACAATTAGAGACCAAGACTAATGGATGTCGGTACTTCATGAATAGAATTTGGCTACCAAAATTCAGAGGATTAAGGAAGTTGGTTATGGATGAAGGGCATAAGTCTAGATATGCTATTCATCCAGGATCAAATAAGATGTATCATGACTTGAAGGATCTATACTGGTGGCCAAACATGAAGGCTGACATTGCTACGTATGTGAGCAAGTGCTTAACATGCTCGAAGGTTAAAGCTGAACATAAAAAACCGTCAGGACTTTTGGTGCAACCAAAGATACCACAATGGAAGTGGGAAAGGATAACCATGGATTTCATCATGAAACTGCCAAAAACTGTTGGTGGTTATGACACCATTTAGGTAATCATTGACCGTCTCACAAAGACTGCACATTTCCTGCTAATTAAGGAGACTGATAAGATGGATAAGTTAACACGAATCTATCTTAAAGAAGTTGTCTCAAGGCATGGAGTTCCCGTATCGATTATTTCTGATAGAGACAGTCGTTTTACATTGAGGTTCTGGCAATCATTACAAGAGGCTTTGGGTACACAACTAGACATGAGTACAACATACCACCCTCAGACTGATGGTCAAAGCGAGAGAACCATTGAAATATTGGAGGAAATGTTAATGGCATGTGTAATTGATTTTGGCAAGAGTTGGGATAGACATTTGCCATTAGTCGAGTTCTCTTACAACAATAGTTACCACTCGAGCATTAAAGCTGCTCCGTTTGAGGCACTATATGGGCAGAAGTGTTGATCACTTATTTGTTGGGATGAAGTTGGGGATAGCCAAATTACTGGTCCGGAAATCATACACGAGACAACTGAGAAGATAGTGCAGATACGGAACCGATTAAAAATTGCTCGGGATTGGCAGAAAAGTTACGCAGATGTTAGAAGGAAGGATCTGTAATTCCAAGAAGGAGATCAGGCAATGTTATAAGTCTCACCATGGAAGGGTGTAATCCATTTTTGAAAACAAGGAAAGCTTAATCTTTGTTATATCAGGCCATTCAAGATTTCCAAGAGAATTGGTCCGGTAGCTTATCGACTTGAACTACCCCAGAGCTAAGCAGTGTACACAATACCTTCCATGTATCAAATATGAAGGAGTGCATGTCAGATGAAACACTCATCATACCCCTTGAAGAACTACAACTTGATGACAAGCTGCATTTCATTGAAAAACCTGTAAAAATTATGGACCGTGAAGTCAAAAAGCTAAAGCACAGCCGCATACGTATAGTAAAGGTCAGGTGGGACTCTAAGCGTGGTCCTGAGTTTACATGAGAACGCGAAGATCAGTTTCGGGAAAAATAACCTCATTTGTTCTCAAATAGTTAAGCAGTGGAGAACACGAACTAAATTTCGGGATGAAATTCCCTTAACAGGGGGAGACTGTAACAACTAACACAAAATTAGGTTAGCAATTATAACTTAATCAGTAGTTATTAGAAATTTATAACCTAATCAGTGGTAATTAGTAATTAATCAAAGTGATTAACAAATTTCATAAGGAAATTCATTACAATTGGAAACAATTTCACCGGTGAGATAAAACGGCAAAGTAATTACTCCGATCGATTAACGATATGATGGGTTAATTCAACTAAGTGCATATTTAAATTAAGATTAGTGACACTAATCATGCATTAACAAACTTACATAACTTTAATTATGCAAGACTAAAACAATTCAATAAACTAGTGTGTAACACCCCAAATAATTAGGAGGTAATTATATCCCTAATAACGTTGAGTTAATATAATTACCGGAATATCTATTATTAATTGAAAACAATAGTAATATTAAATAAGGAGATAAATTTATTGAACAATCTTAATTGTGAACTTTAATATTATGGAAATTCTATAGCAATTACCTCAAATATTTCTAATTAGGGCAATGTAGTTTATAATTAAAATAGATGAGTTGGGGGAGGGTTGTATTGTGATTTTCAGGATTGTTAGGGGGTTGGAAGTGGCTAAGGGCCAAACTTCCCTTTTTCCTCTTTCTTTAAAACCGTGAGGCACACACACACATTCATTTATGTGTGTGTTTTGTGCAAGAAGAAGAAGGAGCAAGAAGAAGTAGAAAAGTGGTGGTGGAAATCAATTATTGAAGCTAAAATCTTGCAAAAACCAAGTAGTTAGTGAAGGTATATCACTTGTCATCATCCTCTTCTCTTTTATTTCTTGATTCCTCCATTTTTGGAGATGAAACCCTAAATGGGTTTATGTTGAAATGTTTTGTAATGGCTCCAATCTTTTAATATGTTGTTATATGATCAAAATGGAGCCATAATATGCAACTACATTGGTAGTTTGAGTTATTTTTGGTTTGAACCCAAGCTATGGCTCAAATGAGCTCCAATGGGTTATGAAATTGGGTTTGATGTTTTGGTAGGATAAATATGCTAAATATTGATTCATGTATGTTAAATATTGATATGGAATCGAATGGAAGTTAATAGAAGCTTATTTGGAGTTTTGAAGTGGTGATTTGGGTTTTAACCCATTTGTGAACTCAAGAGAGTTCATATGAACCAATTGGTGATATTTTATGATTTAAATGGGTGGGAAGGGTGTAAAATGGTCTAAATATGTTACATTAATGATTCCATGTATTGGTTGGGGTTAAAGTCGAGCAAAGGCTCAAGTTGGTGTTTTAAGTCGAAACCGCACGCCAAGTGTTCGGTGAAATGACACAATGAGTTCTTAATCATTTTTTGTTTGATTTGAATGTTTAAATATAAATAGAATGTCTAAACACAGCCCAAATATGTTTAATATTGCTATGGAATTGATTAGAATTGAAAATGAGCTCAATTGGAGCTTGGTGTTGTCGGTTGGAGTTTTCGGTCATTTTCGGACTCATTCGGAGTCCGTATGAGCTCCATAGAATCATGGAATGTTATGAAATCATTCTAATATGTTTAGAGGTGTCTAAGTGACCTTAATATGCTATTAATATTTTTGGTAAAGTCCCTCCAAAGTTACGAAAACGTTTATGAGAGTTTCGGGGACTTTGGTGTGCTTTTATGTCAAAAATTGAGCAGGGGGCTGTCCAGTAGCATGTTAGCGGCGCGACTGATGTCCTGGTCGCGCCATGACCAACATTTTGCCCCGAAAATTGAGTTTGTTTGGTCGGTGGTCGATGCTTGGGTCTTATGCGTTCGTTGCACCTCTAAATTAAGTGTTTTAAGGGTTTGAGGGCCTTTGATCCATTCCGGAACTCCTAAGGCCTCATATGAACTTAGTACTTTCGGTTTGATAACTCAATACCCTTAGCCCACTCTTAGGGGTTATCTTGTGTTCGGGGGCTTACATGTACGCGTTATGAATGCTTCTAGGTGAATTGAGTCGGAAGGAGCTTGATTGCAAGCTTTAGCCGTTCTCCGGGCTATTGTGGCTTTATTGGAAGGCTTAGAATCTTCTAGACCAATCACTGTGAGTTTTAGGACTAATGTAGATGAATGATTACATGTTAATTGTTGTTTATGCCTTTGTTGATAACATGCTACTTGATCATGCATTTTCACATGCTATAAATGGATTCATTGTAGCCTTATTGAACATCTTGTCATGCATCATGAATGGAAAGTGAATTGCCATGCTAGTTGACATTGTTGTGGATTGGTTTGTCGTGCATCTCATATAGTATGTTTAACTGCTTATATGTATGAATAATAATGATTGGAAGATGGCAATTCATGTTGGTTGACCTATTAGGTTGGACTACTCATTTTTGTGATTGATTAATAATAGTTGAGTTGTAAGCATGATGCATCTTAAATTATATATGAGGTCACCCTCCATGACAACCTAATTGATTATAGGTGGCGATAAGGGGCTATTTAATCGGTAAGTTTATTAGAATAACCATTCGGCCCCGATGATGTATTGGAATTGCTAATAAAGAAGGGTTAGTAGAATCGCTTAGGTGGTTTCTTTAATTGGTCTTATGGACCATTATAGACTCTCATGAGTCATCTTGAACCCTAACTTGTTGTGGAATGCGTTTTGAACCCCCTTGTTTATCCATGGCTTATTCCTGGCCCTTTGGGTGCCGGATGCCGACGTACTTGCATTATCGGAAGTCCCATACTTGCTAGGGACAGACTCGTACTTGCTAGAGGAAATACCACTCTCGACTTTGACAGGAACCCTAGACGACCATTGGGTATGTGGTTTTTGGATTTGAATTGGATTATCTCGTGTGAGGACGACAACGGGCCGCCTGCGGGCGATGATTATGACACGTTGGGCTGCAAGCATGAGTTATATCCTAGTGGCAGTGTTGACACCATGTGAGGACGGCAACGGGCCGCCTTCGTGGCGATGATTATGACACGTTGGGCCGCAAGCATGTTTGTTCTCACCTTTGGATTGGAGTCATTAGTAGTACGTACTGTGGTAATGTAACGTGCCGATTTGGTAAGGAATCTTTGTAAAAGCGTTACAACGTGCTACTATGACACGCGTTGGAATCCCCACTTTGGCTCGACTATGTCTAGCAGTGTAGTGGATTCCAAGAGTTGAGTTGGTTCCCCACCTTGACTCGGCTAGGCCGGGCGATGACGGTGGAACATGTGACGTTAATAAATATCGAGAATGTTAATAGTACTCAGTAAGATGAGGCATATTGTTGTGAATTCGAATAGGTAAGTAATTGATGTGGGACACCGATAGTCCTCAACGAGGATGAGGTGATCCCATTATAACTTGGCATTGGCCATCATTGGCCCTTTTATCTTTGGTAGATAGAAAATATGTGTTGGATAGAAAGGGTTAGCATGTAAGTTTTACTTATATTAATCTTAGAATTCACTAAACAACTTTTGTTGTTTACCCCTTTAGTTGTAACCTTTTGCAGGTTTGAGATATCGAGCGGGAAGCGTATATTCTTTCTCATTATTCAAAGTGTAGACTCGAGACTAACGGTAAAGCTTTGGTTGTTTGTGATGGGTTTTTGGGTAGCCGACTTCCCGGCCTTAACTATCCGTTCGCAGGATCATGACCTGTAACCTCGTAGAATTAATAGTTGTTAATCGGATGCATCACTTGTGATGCATTAGTTGTAAAAGTTTTAGTTCTACCCTAATTCCGCAAGTATTATTGTACAATGTATTGTTAATTACACTTGAACATGGATTATTATTGTATGGGTGTTTCAATTTGGTATCAGAGCCGTGGTTCATCGACTGAGTATAGTGCACGATACTCACCCTTGAACCCTTGGATGATTCTTATATTGACCCACCTAGGCAAATATTATGATAACAAACATAGGTTTGAACTTTGGCCTAGGATGGGGATACTTTGGGTAGACATATGTTAATAACGAGTGGTAATATATAAAAAATTGAATTATATATTTCAGATATGGCCGACGATGAGCGTAGCCGTAGTATAGGAGGTGATGAAATGGACCCGAAGGAGTCTCAACTACTCCGCAAGATGGCGGAAATGGTAGAGGAGGGTCGATTAAAGAATGAGACAATAATGGAGGCAAACTTCAAAGTTTTGCAAGATGTTGTTAGAAATAATGATGAATTAGGTAAAGGGAAAGGTAAGGAACGTGTTGGTTCCTCTTCTAAGTCATTAAGGGAAGGATGCACTTTCCAAGACTTTATTAAATGTAGACCTCCCGAGTTTGCAGGAGGGGTTGAACCCCTTCAATCGTTGTATTGGATTAAAGAAGTTGAGAAGAAATTTCGGCTATGTGGATGCGTTGAATCTGACAAAGTGGAGTACGGAGCTGCCTTGCTGACCGGTCCTGCTTTGGTATGGTGGGATGCCGAGATTGCCATGTTGGGGCAAGAGTTTGTAGCTTCTTTGACTTGGGAGCAGTTTAAGGACCGATTTAACCGACATTTTAGTCCATCGTCATCCTTGTTGAGAACTAGACGTGAGTTCATTCGACTATCCTAATGTAAAAGGAATGTGGATGACTATATATCGGAGTTTAACTCGAAAGCCCTATTCGTGGGACATCTTGTGACTGATGAAGCTCAGAAGATCGAGTTCTTTGTGGAAGGATTGCGAAGGGAGATTCGGGAATTTTTTAGAATGTGTGAGATCCCGACATTTGAGAAAGCTGTGGAGTGTGCTAGACTCCGCGAGTACGAGCTGTCCCTTGAGGATCGTGTGGTGCATTCCTCGATGGGAAATGATTGAAGTTCCTAATGATTTAGTTCGACCGTTACGTGTGGTATACCCTAGGGAAGTTGATCCCTATTCGTGGTCTCAGACTCGCCCTTCGTCGAGACATCATGTTCCACCCCAATCTTCGAGATCTAAATCTCAGCGTCGATGTTCGAAGTGTATGAAGTTTCATAGGGAAAATTTACGAATGACGCCCTGGTGTGTCATGAATGTGGAGAGGTTGGTCATGTCCGACCTAGATGCCATGTGCGAAATTTAGTTTGTCAGAGGTGTGGCCTTGCGGGCCACATAATTATGGATTGCCTTCAATGGAAAGCTACTTTTGGCGAAGATGAAGTTGCAGCCGAGTATTATGAGTCCCCATAGTGGAGTCTTTGCCTTCTATTTTGATGTCGGGTTCGCCTCTTTGAAACCTTGTTATGTATGGTTGCATCCAATTTGGATTTTCTTGACAAAATTATCATTGATATGGAATGAATCTGTGTTTAATTAGTTGGTATAATTAGTAAGTCAATCTTATTCCTGTAAACGTATGATATAATGGTGTGGTTGTAGACATGAAGCTTAGTTAATCGGTACCGACAACACTCCGACTTTGTAGGAGTGGTGGACTTTATTGTTAGTAAGCAATAACTAATGTTGAGTAACATATATAAATCAAGTAAATGTGTGGCACTTTGACTACCACCCGGTTGGTGAGCCAAAACCTAAATGAACTTTCTAGATGTAAAAGTTCCTTGTGAAATTCTAGTTGTTTGAGTAGCATTAGATGGTGTCAATTTGGAATGTCAATGCCTTGGAAAATTATTCCCCAATAGTAACTAATTTTTCATTTGAAAAAGAAGAAATTTGATGTTTGATAGTAAATTTCCCGGAAAATTTAGGAGTTGCGTTAGCGCAACGGGGGAAGTAGACAATTTGTGCCTCCAAATTAGTCAAATGACTATAAACGAGGTTAGAAACAATACTGATTTTTGGGGTTTTGTGGCAATTGTTCTGTCAATGAACGTGATTGAATAGAGGACTTGTGTCATCACATTGAAATTAAAATTGATAATTTGTGGGCACCCCTTAATTGTGAAAGGGAGTATATTTGCTTAAAATGTAAGAAGAGACATCTTGTCCAAAGAAATTGGATATTTGGTAATCAACCCTTAATTTGTGAATAAGGGTGGATGAGCTCTAAGTTGAAATTGAGCAAACTATTGTGGACTAGCTCTAAGTCTCAATTGAGCACTTAATTGATCGTTGTTTGCTGGATACAACAAAATTTTTGTCTACTAACACGTTGGTAATGTGATAAAATATTGAAATAAATAAAAATGGCATATTGAAGCTACTTGGCGGATGAATAATAGTTCTTAGAGAACAATTGAACCAATATGTTGATTTAGAATGATAAAGTCATTTAATGTGACTAGATTATGTTCATGACCAGATGCTTGAATACCACGTGCTACGGTGGTAATGCTATCTGTATAGGATCTTGTAACGTTGGTTAGGACAACAAATTGTATAGTTGGATTAGTGGAAGTATGTTTCCTGGTGCAACATGAATTGTCTCTTTAGAAAATAATTATAATAATAATAAAGTTGTAAATTGTTGGAATCAATGTCGATAATATGTGTCAGTCTCTACGCGTCCCCTAAACGCGTGTATTGTGGAAAATGACAAATTAACCTTGCGGTGAAAAAAGACATGTGGTCTTTAAATCACCTTGTATTGTGTTGAGTTTTAGGATTCCGAGGACGGAATCTTTTAACGGGGGAAGAATTGTAACACCCCAAATAATTAGGAGGTAATTATATCCCTAATAATGTTGAGTTAATATAATTACCGGAATATCTATTATTAATTGAAAATAATAGTAATATTAACTAAAGAGATAACTTTATTGAACAATCTTAATTGTGAACTTTAATATTATGGAAATTCTATAGCAATTACCTCAAATATTTCTAATTAGGGCAATGTAGTCTATAATTAAAATAGATGAGTTGGGGGAGGGTTGTATTGTAATTTTGAGGATTGTTAGGGGGTTGGAAGTGGCCAAGGGCCAAACTTCCCTTCTTCCTCTTTCTTTAAAACCGTGAGGCACACACACACATTCATTTATGTGTGTGTTTTGTGCAAGAAGAAGAAGGAGCAAGAAGAAGTAGAAAAGTGGTGGTGGAAATCAATTATTGAAGCTAAAATCTTGCAAAAACCAAGTAGTTAGTGAAGGTATATCACTTCTCATCATCCTCTTCTCTTTTATTTCTTGATTCCTCCATTTTTGGAGATGAAACCCTAAATGGGTTTATGTTGAAATGTTTTGTAATGGCTCCAATATTTTAATATGTTGTTATATGATCAAAATGGAGCCATAATATGCAACTACATTAGTAGTTTGAGTTATTTTTGGTTTGAACCCAAGCTAGGGCTCAAATGCGCTCCAATGGGTTATAAAATTGGGTTTGATGTTTTGGTAGGATAAATATGCTAAATATGGATTCATGTATGTTAAATATTGATATGGAATCGAATGGAAGTTAATAGAAGCTTATTTGGAGTTTTGAAGTGGTGATTTGGGTTTTAACCCATTTGTGAACTCAAGAGAGTTCATATGAACCAATTGGTGATATTTTATGATTTAAATGGGTGGTAAGGGTCTAAAATGGTCTAAATATGTTACATTAATGATTCCATGTATTGGTTGGGGTTAAACTCGAGCAAAGGCTCAAGTTGGTGTTTTAAGTCGAAACCGCACGCCAAGTGTTCGGTGAAATGCCACAATGAGTTCTTAATCATTTTTGGTTTGAGTTGAATGTTTAAATGTAAATAGAATGTCTAAACATAGCCCAAATATGTTTAATATTTCTATGGAATTGATTAGAATTGAAAATGAGCTCAATTGGAGCTTGGTGTTGTCGGTTGGAGTTTTCGGTCATTTTCGGACTCGTTTGGAGTCCGTATGAGCTCCATGGAATCATGGAATGTTATGAAATCATTCTAATATGTTTGGAGGTGTCTAAGTGACCTTAATATGCTATTAATATTGTTGGTAAAGTCCCTCCAAAGTTACGAAAACGTTTATGAGAGTTTTTGGGACTTTGGTGTGCTTTTTTGTCAAAAATTGAGCAGGGGGCTGTCCAGTAGCATGGTAGCGGCGCGACTGATGTCCTGGTCGCATCATGACCAACATTCTGCCCCGAAAATTGAGTTTGCTTGGTCGGTGGTCGATGCTAGGGTCTTATGCGTTCGTTGCACCTCTAAATTAAGTGTTTTAAGGGTTTGAGGGCCTTTGATCCATTCCGGAAATCCTAAGGCCTCATATGAACTTAGTACTTTCGGTTTGATAACCCAATACGCTTAGCCCACTCTTAGGGGCTTATCTTGTGTTCGGGGGCTTACATGTACGCGTTATGAATGCTTCTAGGTGAATTGAGTCGAAAGGAGCTTGATTGCAAGCTTTAGCCGTTCTCCGGGCTATTGTGGCTTTATTGGAAGGCTTTGGAATCTTCTAGACCAATCACTGTGAGTTCTAGGACTAATGTAGATGAATGATTACATGTTAATTGTTGTTTATGCCTTTGTTGATAACATGCTACTTGATCATGCATTTTCACATGCTATAAATGGATTCATTGTAGCCTTATTGAACATGTTGTCATGCATCATGAATGGAAAGTGAATTGTCATGCTAGTTGACATTGTTGTGGATTGGTTTGTCGTGCATCTCATATAGTATGTTTAACTGCTTATATGTATGAATAATAATGATTGGAAGATGGCAATTCATGTTGGTTGACCTATTAGGTTGGACTACTCATTTTTGTGATTGATTAATAATAGTTGAGTTGTAAGCATGATGCATCTTAAATTATATATTGGGTCACCCTCCGTGACAACCTAATTGATTATAGGTGGCGATAAGGGGCTATTTAATCGGTAAGTTTATTAGAATAACCATTCGGCCCCGATGATGTATTAGAATTGCTAATAAAGAAGGGTTAGTAGAATCGCTTAGGTGGTTTCTTTAATTGGTCTTA